>JAPTMU010000309.1:50000-85000 GCA_028583405.1 Pogonophryne albipinna
CATAAAATGGGAAAAGATGAAGGATGGAGGAGACAGGTGGAGATGAGGAAGGAGACAGATGGAGGTGAGGAAGAGTTATGGATGGAAAGGATGTAGAAGAAAGAAAGGAAACAAGAGGAAAAAGAGAGGGAGGAAAGGGGAGGAGGAAGCAGAAAGTAAGGATGGAGGGAAGAGAGGAGACAGCTGGAGGAGAGGAAGAGTTATGGATAAAGAAAAGGATATATCGATGTAAGAGAAGAAATAAAGTGAGAGGAAATAGAGGGAAGTAAAGGAGGAATAAAGTAAGGAGGGAGGGAAGAGAGGAGACATCTGGAGGAGAGGAAGGAGACATCTGGAGTAGAGGAAGGAGACAGATGAAGGAGAGGAAGGAGACAGATGAAGGAGAGGAAGGAGACAGCTGGAGGTGAGGAAAGGAAATGATGTAGAGAAAAGAAAGAGAACAGAAGAAATGGAGAAGGAGTTGACATAAGGGGAGGAGGAAAGGAGACAGGAGGCGAACAGATTAGCAGCTTCTTAAATATTGTATATATTTGAACTTGTCTTTGGCTCTGATACAGAGCGGACCAATCACATCTAGTGATTTCCTCTGAGACACCCTGAGACAACACGTCTACCCTGAGGAGAGAGGAGGATTACAATACACCTCCATATACAGGGTTATCACTTATTAACTTATTACTACTGTATGTGTACTATTACTGCAGTATGTGTACTTTTACTGCATTATTTGTCCTATCATGTGTCCTATTACTGCAGTATGTGTCCTATGTGTCTTATTACTGCGTCTTATTACCGCAATATGTGTCCTTTTATGTGTCTTATTACTGCAGTATGTGTCCTATTACTGCAGTATGTGTCCTATTACTACAGTATGTGTCCTATTACTGCAGTATGTGTCCTATTACTACAGTATGTGTACTATTACTACAGTATGTGTACTATTACTACAGTATGTGTCCTATTATCTAACGTATTACTGTAGTATGTGTACTATTACTACAATACGTGTACTTTTACTGCCGTATCTGTGCTATTATGTGTCTTATTACTGCAGTATTTGTCCTATGTGTCTTATTACTGCGTCTCATTACCGCAATATGTGTCCTTTTATGTGTCTTATTACTGCGGTATGGGTCTTATTACTGCAGAATGTGTACTATTACTACAGCGTGTGTACTATTACTACAGTATCTGTGCTAATGGGATTTAATGGGGAGATCTGGTCAATGTCACCTCTGAGGAGAGGAGCCAAGACAAGGGACAGGGAGGGGGGGGGATTACTCCAGAGAGACGAGGGGGAACAGCTGATGGAGACAGGAGGAGGGGGGGGGGGGGAAGCTGCAGAGGAACTCTCACATTACTGACACTTTCTTTGGGTTATTGAACTGAATATTCTTCATCTTAAAACTCGCCTTTTTGCACTGGCTTTTCACACTAGTTGAATATACCACTTTATATTAAGGTACACATGTTCACCATCAACTAGTTGCTAATTAACATGCATATTAGCAGCATATTGGCTCTTTATTAGTCAGTATAGAACACTTATTAATGCCTTATTCTACATGACCATATTCTGCAATTAATAAGCCATTAGTTGAGAGTTTTTCCTCAATAACCCTCTAATTAATACTTATTTACTGCAAGTAAGGAAGTTGTTGTACATGGGTTTGGGTCTTAATATGCTCTGCTCAATAAGGCAGTGATTCTTCACTTAAACACTTATCAAATACGATCTATTCTGATGTAGCAAGACATGCAACTATAAGTGTTAATTGTGTCAAAATAACTTAAAATGTGGTATTTTCTAACTGGGAAAATGTTCACTAATAAGAGGCTCTAATATTCATGTTAATTAACAACTAGTTGACGTGAATATGTGTTCCTTAATCTAAGGTGTTACTGTATATGTTTCTAGTTATTGTGCTTTTCATCTTGTTTTTAATTATTGTTTTATTATTTTACTCCTATTGTGTTATTCGATATTGTATTTGTTTCCTGTACAGCGCTTTGGTCAACTGAGGTTGTTTTAAATGTGCTATATAAATAAATAAAGATGAGATTGAGATTAGAGTCGAAGTAAAATGTGGACGTCGAGTCGTCTTAAAAGAAAAACCACAACAGGCGCCTCGTTGAGTGGAGGAGAGTGTTGGCGCTCTGCTGATCTCTCTCTCAGACATTTGCTGTCCTGCACCAGCTGGCAGACACGCAGCGGGTCAGGAATATTATCACGCTTTTTAAGATTCTCCTCTCTTGGTTTCTGAGCCTGGAAACTTCCCCGGAGCCGCTGTGGAGCTTCAGAAAGAGTCTCAACTTCCTCCTGTTTCCCTTCAACAACATGAAGCTGTTTCTATGGACTGACCCTCAGCTGTCGCCACTCAACAGGTGTGTGTGTGTGTGTGTGTGTGCACACGTGACCGCCTGTTGCTACACATAAAATATTCTGTCTGCAGACTTAAGTAGAACTCGTAGGCAACATTAGGGTAGGTGGCAAACTGAGGTGTGTGTGTGTGTGTGTGAGAAAGTGTACTTACGGACAGGACTCGGGCACGCTCCATTTGAATTCCCCATATCTCCTAACAGGGCACCTGAAAGAAAAACACACCACGAACATTAAATATATATATATTTGTTTATTATTCAACTAATATTTCATATTGATATAACTAAATAAACTGAAGTGGAAAGGCAGAAAAACACAGCTTCTATAAACAATGACAGCTCTCCTCAGTTACAGTGTTTTTCGATGAGGGAGTAGGTTTAAAAACGTATACAATAAATACTAAATAAAAGAAAATGTGTTAAAAAAATGATAATATTAATTTCAAAATCAGTGATTAACTTACATGTGTGTAAAGTGTTGGTAAAATACTCCTAAACTCGGATATTTTTAACACTGATTATCTACAAACTGTGTGATTTAGTGATTTTTTTACAAGGCTTTCGAAACAATAAGTTGTTATATACCATTTGCTTTGCGGATTTTAATTAGTAAATGTTTTTTTGGGCACAATAGGCGCTTTCACACCGGAGTACTTTTCCCAGGAATAGTTCCGATAGTTCCTGGGATTTTGCGTTCACCCCAAAAAGATCTGGAACTAGAACTTAGTTCGCGCAAACCTTTTCACCTCCAGATAGTCCCTACCAGAGGTCGCGTTAACCGAATATTTTCCGTCTATGACGGATTTTTTTTAACAATGACGGACAAATCTGAAAGCAGTCCGTCATTTTGACAGATTAGAACAAACTCGGAACAGCGCCAAAGTTTCCCCGCAGCGAGGCTCCGGTGTTATGCCGTGTTATGCATGCCCTCCAAAAGGAAATGATACCGTTTCCAAACTGTGCCGATCATTGAAATGTCTGAGAGTTTTGGCTTTACGCTGTGCACGCTCCCGCGAGGTGCAGCAGCCATGCATAACACGGCGCATGTGAACTGTCCCCCCCCCCGTTGACAGTTCACGAGCATGCTTCCTCCCCCCCCCCCAGAGTTGTGTAAAGGCCGACGATAATTCTGGATTTTGACGGAAGTTTTACGATCCTGTCCGTCAAAATGACGGGCAGCGAAAAAGTCTAGCGCAACCTCTGGTCCCTGCTAGAGAGGTAGTACTTTCCTGGGGAGGAAAAGGTTTGTCGGCCACACTAACCATTTCTGATTGGCTGGGCGAATTGCAAACCACGCCCCTTAAAACTCCGAAAAGTTTTGTGAAGCCGCCATTTTATTTGCTCGCATTAGCATTATTAGCATTAGCATTATCCCAGCGCACCAACGGAGAGAGACTAACGTATGGCAACACAAAATAAAACATGGGAGCGGTGGAGTGATGAGGAGGTGTCCGCGTTCTGGCGATTTACTCGGAAGACGCGACCCAGCAGCTTCTACTGAAGCCGGACTCCGGGACTTCGGGTGGCAGTATACGCCGTGAAGTGGTTTGCGGCCTGCCAGTAAACCCAAAGCAGAAGAAGAAGTGACGTCAGCGGCTTAATTTGCCTAATCCTCCCTCAGGGACTTATTCCGGTGTGAACGCGATCTGCTCTTTAGTTCCAAGAACTTCGGGGGAACTAAGTACCGGGAACTAAGTACCTGGAACTAAGTGCCAGGAACTAAGTACCGGGAACTAAGTACCGCAAAGTACTTGGTGTGAAAGCCTTATGAGTCATATGGAAAATGTGTGCATCACCACATTTTAATAGATTAGGTTTCTTTTACAACACGATTATTTCATTGAATATAAAACAGTTATTCTGAACAGCACTGATATTAAATGCTGCAAATCCCATTTTTAAAAATATATAATTGAAACAAGTGTGTCATTTAAAAAGTGCTTCTGCTATCGACTCTCACTTCAGGGTGTGAAGGACGTTAATGGATAAAAATTCTGCATCACAGTTAATTCATAAATGGCGTGCTCAATGGTACTCGTGTCGAATTGCACAAGAAATGATTGCACTCATTCTAAATTGAGTATAAAAGGTTAATTAAGCACCAAACAGAACAGGAATGTGTGAAATGCAAGGTTTTATTGGCAGTAACGGTAAAATAACTGCCAATGTTCACACTGTATCGCTTTGTTGAGAAGTTAACATCAAAATAAGTAGAATTATAAATACAGCTTTCAACTTTTTCTCTATTACGATTTTAATTGTTGTGTTGAAACTAAGGCTAGGTGTTGAAATATTCAGATTTAGTGGTGGTAAAATGTCTGATAGATTAATGGCAATAACATATCAGTTTTTGTTGTACAAATACGTAAACAGTACCTATTGTTTATGTCAAATATCAACTATTAAATTACACTGAACAAAAATATAAACGCAACACTTTTGTTTTTGCTCCCATTTTTCATGAGATGAACTCAAAGATCTAAAACATTTTCTATTTACACAAAATAACCATTTCTCTCAAATATTGTTCACAAATCTGAAAAAATGTGTGATAGTGAGCACTTCTCATTTGCCGAGATAATCCATCCCACCTCACAGGTGTGGCATATCAAGATGCTGATTAGACAGCATGATTATTGCACAGGTGTGCCTTAGGCTGGCCACAATAAAAGGCCACTCTGAAACGTGCAGTTTTGCTTTATTGGGGGGGTCTGTGGGGGGGTCCGGAAACCAGTCAGTATCTGGTGTGAGGGGTAGGGGTAGGGGTAGGGGTAGGGTAATGTTGTGAATCGAGTGGCCTGTGTTCGTCGTCCATTACATACGCCTGCCCATACCATAACCTCACCACCACCATGGGCCACTCGATTCACAACATTACCCTAACCCTACCCCTACCCCTACCCCTCACACCAGATACTGACTGGTTTTTCGGACCCCCCCAGACCCCCCCAATAAAGCAAAACTGCACGTAGTATAGTATTTTAGCGTCTTTCAGCACATTGTTTTGATTTCCCTAAAACAAATGTTTGCACCATGTGGTGTTTACAGCTGTCCCCAAATAGCCAAACAATACATTTAAAAAAACTATTATTGCTACCATAACATGTCAAAGTAGAGTAATGTACTTTTTACAGCATACACACATTTCTCCACAGCTCAATGTATTTCAGTACTTTTATCTTCATGTCCTTGCACCATTTCTATTTTTGTTTGTATTACTATTTTTGCTATTTTGTCTGCTTTATTGTGTTTCTCTGTTGGAGGAGCCTGTCACCTACGATTTTAATTGACATAACTACACTGTAGCTATGTCAATTAAAATAAAAGCCTTGAAATCTTGAAATCTTGAAGTGGAGGTCATGAGGGTTAACTGAGTGATATCTGGCTGGATGGATGTGTAGAAAAGCTCCACTAAGCAAACACCATGAACCCTACTGTGGTTAGATGGTAAAAGTCCACACACCCTTTACTCAAGTAGAAGTACAGATACTCTTGTGAAAGTAGAAGTACTGACTAAACTTCTTTACTCAAGTCAAAGTAAAGAGGCTTTGAAATGTACTTCAGTAAAAAGTACCCATAACTAGCAGCTGTTTTAAAGAGTACCTGACCTCCCTTTATATTAATAGAACAATAATGTCATTGTTAGCTAATGAATGTTTCCATGCTGAACAACGGCAACATGACAACGTTTCCATTGGTCCCTCTTCTTTAGAGAAGACCAGGAAATGATGGATACACGGATCGTGTTCAAATCAATAGGCACGCAATGACTCTAAAGAATAATGATCACGCCACCAAACACACATTCAGACTAAAGGAACCAGCTGTTTGGGAAATGAGAGAAGTAGAAAGTACAGGTATTTGGTTCAACATGTAAGAAGTAGAAAGTACAGGTATTTGAGTTCAACATGTAAGAAGTAGAAAGTACAGGTATTTGTGTTCAACATGTAAGAAGTAGAAAGTACAGGTATTTGGGTTCAACATGTAAGAAGTAGAAAGTACAGGTATTTGGGTTCAACATGTAAGAAGTAGAAAGTACAGGTATTTGGTTCAACATGTAAGAAGTAGAAAGTACAGGTATTTGGTTCAACATGTAAGAAGTAGAAAGTACAGGTATTTGGTTCAACATGTGGAAGTAGAAAGTACAGGTATTTGGTTCAACATGTAAGAAGTAGAAAGTACAGGTATTTGAGTTCAACATGTGAAGTAGAAAGTACAGGTATTTGTGTTCAACATGTAGAAGTAGAAAGTACAGGTATTTGGTTCAACATGTAAGAAGTAGAAAGTACAGGTATTTGAGTTCAACATGTAAGAAGTAGAAAGTACAGGTATTGTGTTCAACATGTAAGAAGTAGAAAGTACAGGTATTTGTGTTCAACATGTGAAGTAGAAAGTACAGGTATTTGGTTCAACATGTAAGAAGTAGAAAGTACAGGTATTTGTGTTCAACATGTAAGAAGTAGAAAGTACAGGTATTTGTGTTCAACATGTAAGAAGTAGAAAGTACAGGTATTTGTGTTCAACATGTAAGAAGTAGAAAGTACAGGTATTTGTGTTCAACATGTAAAGTAGAAAGTACAGGTATTTGTGTTCAACATGTAAGAAGTAGAAAGTACAGGTATTTGTGTTCAACATGTAAGAAGTAGAAAGTACAGGTATTTGTGTTCAACATGTAAGAAGTAGAAAGTACAGGTATTTGGTTCAACATGTAAGAAGTAGAAAGTACAGGTATTTGTGTTCAACATGTAAGAAGTAAAAGTAAAAATTCGTCAGAAAAATAAGTAGTGGAATAAAGTACTGATACCAGAACAATGTACTTAAGTTCAGTAACTAAGTATTTGTACTCCACTACTTCTCACCTCTGCAGGGCGCAGATGAGGAAGAGGAGGGAGGGAGGGGCGTCCATTACGAGGAACCCTCCTGCCTCGGAGACGGCATGTTATGAAAGATGCTGTAATGCATTTGAGGCGCGTTACATCACCTAATTCTGACTCACAATGAGATTACGCCGGTCGGAACAAAGCCTGATAAGTAACCTCGTCTGAGACGCAGAAATGGGGCACAAATCCTTTTAGTCAGAGGGTGAGGGATCGCTGGGAAACATGGAGGCAGCCGTCGAGGAAATGATAGATTTCTGTGTTATGAAGGTGGTGTGCACTTATCAGACTGACAGGTAATAGAGAGGGGACACACACACACACACACACACACACACACACACACACACACACACACACACACACACACACACACACACACACACACACACACCACACACACACACACACACACACACACACACACACACACACACACACACACACACACACACACACACACACACACACACACCACACACACACACACACACACACACACACACACACACACACACAACACACACACACACACACACACACCCACACACACACACACACACACACACACACACACACCCACACACACACACTCTCTTCTACAGTATGGGCATTCTGAGGCTTTTTGACTCAGAAAACTTTCTATAAAACACTCTTGTTGCAAACAGAGGGTGGGGAAATAGGTATTTAATGAAAGAGGGATTACAATATCTAAACAGTAGTGCAGTGATGTCCTATTTCTGTGTTGGATCCTGAAGGCTACATCTCCCTGGTTCCCTCCACAAAAAAAGATTATGATTTTTGGAGTAAAAAGCTAATGTTGGGCTATAAAGGAACTACAGCACGGTCACATGACTTCATGTCACCACCGCTAAGCTAAAGGCGGCTAACGTTGGGCTATAAAGGAACTACAGCACGGTCACATGACTTCACGTCACCACCGCTAAGCTAAAGGCGGATAACGTTGGGCTATAAAGGAACTACAGCACGGTCACATGACTTCACGTCACCACCGCTAAGCTAAAGGTGGCTAATGTTGGGCTATAAAGGAACTACAGCACGGTCGCATGACTTCACGTCACCACCGCTAAGCTAAAGGAGGCTAATGTTGGGCCATAAAAGAACTACAGCACGGTCACATGACTTCACCTCACCACCGCTAAGCTAAAGGCGGCTAACGTTGGGCTATAAAGGAACTACAGCACGGTCACATGACTTCACGTCACCACCGCTAAGCTAAAGGAGGCTAATGTTGGGCCATAAAAGAACTACAGCACGGTCACATGACTTCACCTCACCACCGCTAAGCTAAAGGCGGCTAACGTTGGGCTATAAAGGAACTACAGCACGGTCGCATGACTTCACGTCACCACCGCTAAGCTAAAGGAGGCTAATGTTGGGCCATAAAAGAACTACAGCACGGTCACATGACTTCACCTCACCACCGCTAAGCTAAAGGCGGCTAACGTTGGGCTATAAAGGAACTACAGCACGGTCACATGACTTCACGTCACCACCGCTAAGCTAAAGGAGGCTAATGTTGGGCCATAAAAGAACTACAGCACGGTCACATGACTTCACCTCACCACCGCTAAGCTAAAGGCGGCTAACGTTGGGCTATAAAGGAACTACAGCACGGTCACATGACTTCACGTCACCACCGCTAAGCTAAAGGCGTCTAATGAGAAGCGTGATGACGTGACATATTGTGCCAATTTTCAGGTTCATATTAGTATTTATATTTTATATAGAAACTTGAGTGTTACAAAGTGATGTCACTAAGTTCTGGATGTAAACAAAGGAGTCCAATGGAGGCCTGAAAAAAGCAGAATATGGCCTCTTTAAGGTAACATAAATCTTAGTAATAGGGAACAAAGTATTATGGTAATCTCTTTAAAATATACCAGAGCTACCAACACTGCTTTCAAAGCAAGACTATGGTGTGAAGACGGGCTTGAAATGATTTCCTTGAAACCATTAAAAGGAATCAGAGTTTATTCAGTGTTTGAAAAGTGTCTCCACTTTTTCTGCACTGCAACAACACCTGTCAATCAAACAGTGTAGGCGTCGCTCTGAAGTCTGTTTTCTTTTGTAGACGTTTTTTGTTAGAGTCTTCTTTCTCTCTTCTTCAATGTACGTCAAACTGCTGCTGCTGCTTTGAGAAAGTCATCGTCTTCTGAGGAGTTTTCTTCTTAAAGAGAGAGCTACCAAATTGAACCTTCACTATTTGACGTGGCTGTATTTGCATTTACTTAATATTAAATAAATGTTCTGATATTTAAAAAAATATATATTTATATTGTTTACTGTTGTTTTGTTTTATATGCTATTTTAGTTTTTCACACTTCTTTATTTTTTTAATTTTGCACTGAATGGATTATAAAGCCCACAAAATATTGGATCAATGGCTTGAAACTGGACATTGTTTGTAAATATATATGTTATGATACATTTTTTTCAAAATGCATAAAAGAATAAATAAAAATAAAAAAACGTTGTATTTTCTCTTTTTTTTGTGGTACTGCAAATAAAGACTCCTGAAATAATTGCATTCTGCCACAAAATGATCGACGTCACAGGTGTCTCTTACCTGCGCTGGCTGGTCGCTGCGGTAACCCAGGCGACACAGTGTTCCTATGCAGAGTTGGTTGCTGTGGCGACAGGAGGCGGGGGTCTGTGAGGGCGGAGGTGAGGAAGGAGGTCGTGGTGACCAATGCGCCACCAGGGTTGTTGCTGAACTGCAGTGCTGCATTCTGATTGGACACGGGCACGGTGACGGGCATGGAGAAGGTGGGCTGAGGGACTGCTGACTGGAGGAGAGACAGGAAGGAGGCGGGGCTTAGAGCGAGGTCACACACGTGCATATATATATATATAAACACACACATGCTTTTATCATGTACAGGCAGTCAACAATCACAACAAAAGTGTTTCCAAAACAGACCGGATTTACACGATTATATTCAGCTAAAGGACAAAGAGATTCAAGACTTTTTAAAATCTGTGTTTTTAATTTTAGTTTTATTTTGATGTATGCAACACAACATCAAGTCAAATTCTTCGTACGTGTCAACCTACCTGGTGATAAACCTGATTCTGATTCTGACACCAATTACTTAGAGGTTTTACAATGTAACATCTGAACCTGAAGGTCATTTAGAAAACTTCCAAGGGCAAAGACTTTTACATTTTAACATTAATTAAGGTCAATTTTTTTATATAAGTAAATACAAATGTGTAAACTAATAAAGGGTTTTGGAAATTAACTCTTCACGCAAACACACATCAAATATCTCCATCACACACACACACACACACACACACACACACACACACACCACACACACACACACACACACACACACACACACACACACACACACACACACACACCACACACACACACACACACACACACACACACACACACACACACACACACACACACACACACACACACACACACACACACACACACACACACACACACACACACACACACACACACACACACACACACACACACACACACACACACACACACACACACACACACACACACACACACACACACACACACACACACACACACACACACACACACACACAGTTTTATCATGCAAGGTGACTTTGTGGGCCAGAAAGCGGTGTCGCCTCTCATGCCGGGTTAAAGTCTTTAAAGTCGCAGCAGCGGGTTATTGCTTCAGCGTCGGGTTATTGTTGAAATCCCACCGACCCCACCACTGCTCATCACCTTCAGGAATAAATTCCCTGATGTGTGTGAGATCTCCCTCCAAGATAAATACCTAAATATCTTCTGCTACCAACACCTAAAATATCCCAAGAGGAAACTATTTTTTCTTTTTCGTTGTGCGTCTGAAATAAAGTCTGTGGGTAAAACAAGCTGAAGAGATTTTTGTTCTACAACATTAAATACGTCCGTAAATCCCCAACTGGTGAATTTAAAAATGGCGGTTGCAAACAAGTGTCTAAATGAGACGACTTAACGTCATCACGTCCAACATTAGCCACCTTTAGCTTAGCGGTGGTGACGTGAAGTCATGTGACCGTGCTGTAGTTCCGTTAGAGCCCAACATTAGCCTCCTTTAGCTGAGCGGTGGTGACGTGAAGTCATGTGACCGCGCTGTAGTTCCTTTATAGCCCAACATTAGCCACCTTTAGCTTAGCGGTGGTGACGTGAAGTCATGTGACCGTGTTGTAGTTCTTTTATAGCCCAACGTTAGCCACCTTTAGCTTAGCGGTGGTGACGTGAAGTCATGTGATCGTGCTGTAGTTCCTTTATAGCCCAACGTTAGCCACCTTTAGCTTAGCGGTGGTGACGTGAAGTCATGTGACCGTGCTGTAGTTACTTTATAGCCCAGCGTTAGCCGCCTTTAGCTTAGCGGTGGTGACGTGAAGTCATGTGACCTTGCTGTAGTTCCTTTATAGCCTAACGTTAGCCTCCTTTAGCTTAGCGGTGGTGACGTGAAGTCATGTGACCGTACTGTAGTTCCTTTATAGCACCACTCTTTTTGTAGTTCCAATGACATTTAGAATAACTGTGCAGCCATAGAACCAACATCCGGGGGTCCTGGACAAAATCAAGAGCGAGGATCTGGAGTCGTCCCGCCATCCGACCCATTTCACCCTGTTCTAACTGGATGTGTGAAAGCAGGTCTTCTATATTTAGAATATGGGCCGCTGTACTCAAAGAGCCTGAGACCCAGTTTAACTGAGAGGAGGACGAGGGCACCTTCCTGCCCTTCATCTCTGCCTCTCGTCCTTCATCTGGGTTGTGTAACTTTTTTTAGAATGAGGGAGAAGAGAAACAATGTGAAAAAATGAAAAGGGGGTTAGAAAATGTGTCTGATTAAAGCTGACGGAGAAGCTATAGGTCTTTGATTAAATAATTACAAATCAAAATAAATATTGTCTATGAAAAATTGTTAAATAAAATAATTCCGAAAATGATTACAAATGATCGGGACATTTACTAAAAAGTTACAAAAATGTGTTAAGATGTATACAATTAAAAGCAACCCTAAGTGAGGGCAAAAGTACGTTTCTCCTAGCAACCTGTAGCCAAATATAACATTTTCTTTTATTTAATCTCCATATCATTCAGAGGGAGTTTGTAAATGAGTGTACAGACGGAGCCGTACAGTAAGTAGGTGGGGGGGAGGCGCTCACAGCAGCACTGCACACTGGCCAAGCAGGAAGTGAGAGGTAATGGAGGTATGGATGAGGGGGGTGGAGGTGTGTAAACAAACGGCACTGGAAAAGATTTAACGTTGGGGTAGAGGAACGAATTTCAGGAACGGGATGATGGCATATTTATGAAAAATGGGAGAATCTAACCAGCACCGTTTGTGTAGCAGCTCTGTTGTGATTGGTCAACTGCTTAGAGATGTCCCGCCCCTTAGCCTATCAGTACTTATACTCTGATTTAATGAAATACTTGATTACATTTGTTTGGAAGTATCACCCTCTGTCTGAAACCAGAGTCCAGTCTGCTCTGATTGGTTAGCTGTTGTGATTGGTCAACCGCTTAGAGATGTACAATGTGTTGGAGCACTAGCCAATAGGAGCGCGAGTGTTACATAGTGGTGTCACTATGTTTGGAAAGTAAACAAAGGAGTCCAATGGAGGCGTTTTAGGCAGGTGTGTGCGAGAGTATAAATGAATGAAGTGTAATTGCAATGAACTCATGGCTATTGTGAGGTTTAATTTATAATTTAACAATTACCCACATATTACACATGTTGGATTTTCTTGGGACCAATTCCAACATTTTTGGAAAACAAATGCCTGTTTATAGAAAAAAGGGTAATTATTAAAATAAAAGTAATTATTAAAATGTGACAACTTTATAATTAAGGGCAACATAATTAACAATAACTGAATAATTGTCAAACCTGTCAAATGTTGAAAAAAAAGAAATATACAAAAAAAAAAAATTACCTAAATAATCGTAGAGCGTTTGGAGGAATTTGTATTCATTATATTATAATTATTATTTTATAAATATGTTGAGTTTGCATCATCAGTCTCTCCTCAACCAACTTGTTTTTGTGATTTTTAAAATATATATTACATCTTTTTTTAACCTCGGATGGTTTCATGTTACATCCGATGATTTTTTAGTAGATTAGTGATTTATAAAGAACTTTTGAAAGAAGCTTGTTTTGGAGAAGACACTCAGTATTGTGCTAACCTTCTGTTATCTCCTTCAGACACCTCACTTTCTCTCATACATTCAGAAGTAAGTGCCATCATTTGTTCCTCGGCCTCTTCTCCACAGCCTAGTTGCTAAGCGATTGATGACATAACCACCAAAAAAAACCTCTCCACTTCTTCTTCTTCTTCTTCTAATATGAATTTTAAATGTGTCCTCACCGTCACCCCGCTCTGCTCTCTGCTCCGCTGAGCATTAATCCGTGTTTCCGACAAATTACAAGTGAATTTGCATCTACCCACTCCAGCTTAATTTAACGGTGACGCTCCTAATGACAGAGTGGAGGGTTAATTGGGCACAGAGGCTGAGAGCCTAAGGAGATAAATAATAAATAAATACAGAAACAGGTATACTACTACAACTACGAGAGCGTCTCCAAAACTGACCGCATTTAGACAATCATAAACAGCTTAAAGGTGGTCAGATTGAAGTCTTTTAAGGCTTTTTAATGTGAACTTTTCCATTATGCAAGAGGCATTTGGTACATTATTTATTAGATTAAGGAAGTTTGGTGCAAATAAAATAAAGGAATTATACTCCGATTTAATGAAATACTTGAAACAATTTGATTTAATGTGTTAGTAAGTTTAAATAGGACATCATTTGGTAATGTTCAGGTGTGTATCAGTATGTAGTGTCTCTACTTTAAAGAGTCCTCTCCTGCTGATGTTCAGGTGTGTATCAGTATGTAGTGTCTCTACTTTAAAGAGTCCTCTCCTGCTGATGTTCAGGTGTATATCAGTATGTAGCAGAGGTGGGACCAAGTCATTGTTTTGCAAGTCCGAGTCAAGTCTCAAGTCTTTGCGCTCAAGTCCGAGTCAAGTCTCAAGTCTTTGCGCTCAAGTCCAAGTCGAGTCTCAAGTCAGGTTGGGCAAGTTCAAGTCAAGTCCAAGTCCTAAACTTTGACAAAACGAGTCATAAACAAGTCATTATGTGTTTTTCATCAAATGTAATGACATCGATCAACAGAATAATACTTAATAATCAAATTGCTCTTTATTAGTCACATTAATAATTTAATAATCCATTTTCTCTCTGCTGGTAAAGTAACGTGTTTTTTCTAATTTAAGAGGGAACAATAAGGTAAGGCTACCGTGACGGTTTGATTCAGAAGGAGTTTAATGTATAAGATCCCTGATGTTAAGGTGACCAGAATGTTTATTTCCACTGTGTACAACATGTTGTAAGGGACCCACAATCTATCTTTATGCAAGGGATAATGTGCAGCCAGGCGGTCTCTATGGGGAAAAGAACATCTGCATCTAGATCCCTCTGCAGGTGGTACTTTAACTATATTTTGATGCTAATACTTTTGTACTTTTACTTGTAACATTTTGAATGCAGGACTTTTTATTGTAACCGAGTATTCCTACACTCTGGTACTTTTGTACTCAAATACAAGATCTGAACTTCTCCCACCTCTGACAGTAAATCCTGAGTGGTTACCAAAATAAAGGTAACCAAAAAAGGTTATTTTCATTTTACAAATCCTGCACTCAGCTTTGCTTTCTCCAATATCACTGAAAAGCAGCCAGATGCTGCTTCTTTTTTCGGATTTCGCTAATTTCTTGACTTTTTCCGACGCGCTTGCATTTAAATCCGTCTCCCCGTCGCTCTGTGCAGCTGGCCTATCCCACTACACCTGCTGTGCCCCCCACCCTTCTTTCACATAATGGTATGATCCGAGTGTGTCCTCGCATATGATTGGCCGCATGGTGGCCCAGCTAAATAAAGTCCCGCCCCTGCCTGCAAGGATTCTCAGCAAGAGTAGGAGCGGCTGAAGATTCTGCTCTCCCCGACGGGAGTCTGCTCTTCTAGCAGCAGCTCGCGATCGGCGTGTTGGAGACCTCTGAATTAAATGATCAAGTCACCTCAAGTCAGAAGGCTCAAGTCCAAGTCAAGTCCCGAGTCATTGGTGTTCAAGTCCAAGTCGAGTCGCAAGTGTTTTGTGATTTTGTCAAGTCGAGTCTGACTCGAGTCCAAGTCATGTGACTCGAGTCCACACCTCTGGTATGTAGTGTCTCTACTTTAAAGAGTCGTCTCCTGCTGATGTTCAGGTGTATATCAGTATGTAGTGTCTCTACTTTAAAGAGTCCTCTCCTGCTGATGTTCAGGTGTATATCAGTATGTAGTGTCTCTACTTTAAAGAGTCGTCTCCTGCTGATGTTCAGGTGTATATCAGTATGTAGTGTGTCTACTTTAAAGAGTCCTCTCCTGCTGATGTTCAGGTGTATATCAGTATGTAGTGTCTCTACTTTAAAGAGTCCTCTCCTGCTGATGTTCAGGTGTATATCAGTATGTAGTGTCTCTACTTTAAAGAGTCCTCTCCTGCTGATGTTCAGGTGTATATCAGTATGTAGTGTCTCTACTTTAAAGAGTCCTCTCCTGCTGAGGTTCAGGTGTATATCAGTATGTAGTTTCTCTACTTTAAAGAGTCCTCCTGCTGATGTTCAGGTGTATATCAGTATGTAGTGTCTCTACTTTAAAGAGTCCTCTCCTGCTAATGTTCAGGTGTATATCAGTATGTAGTGTCTCTACTTTAAAGAGTCCTCTCCTGCTGATGTTCAGGTGTATATCAGTATGTAGTGTCTCTACTTTAAAGAGTCCTCTCCTGCTGATGTTCAGGTGTATATCAGTATGTAGTGTCTCTACTTTAAAGAGTCCTCTCCTGCTGATGTTCAGGTGTATATCGGTATGTAGTGTCTCTACTTTAAAGAGTCCTCTCCTGCTGATGTTCAGGTGTATATCGGTATGTAGTGTCTCTACTTTAAAGAGTCCTCTCCTGCTGATGTTCAGGTGTATATCGGTATGTAGTTTCTCTACTTTAAAGAGTCCTCCTGCTGATGTTCAGGTGTATATCAGTATGTAGTGTCTCTACTTTAAAGAGTCCTCTCCTGCTAATGTTCAGGTGTATATCAGTATGTAGTGTCTCTACTTTAAAGAGTCCTCTCCTACTGATGTTCAGGTGTATATCAGTATGTAGTGTCTCTACTTTAAAGAGTCCTCTCCTGCTGATGTTCAGGTGTATATCAGTATGTAGTGTCTCTACTTTAAAGAGTCCTCTCCTGCTGATGTTCAGGTGTATATCAGTATGTAGTGTCTCTACTTTAAAGAGTCCTCTCCTGCTGATGTTCAGGTGTATATCAGTATGTAGTGTCTCTACTTTAAAGAGTCCTCTCCTGCTGATGTTCAGGTGTATATCAGTATGTAGTGTCTCTACTTTAAAGAGTCCTCTCCTGCTGATGTTCAGGTGTATATCAGTATGTAGTGTCTCTACTTTAAAGAGTCCTCTCCTGCTGAGGTTCAGGTGTATATCAGTATGTAGTTTCTCTACTTTAAAGAGTCCTCCTGCTGATGTTCAGGTGTATATCAGTATGTAGTGTCTCTACTTTAAAGAGTCCTCTCCTGCTGATGTTCAGGTGTATATCAGTATGTAGTGTCTCTACTTTAAAGAGTCATCTCCTGCTGATGTTCAGGTGTATATCAGTATGTAGTGTCTCTACTTTAAAGAGTCCTCTCCTGCTGATGTTCAGGTGTATATCGGTATGTAGTGTCTCTACTTTAAAGAGTCCTCTCCTGCTGATGTTCAGGTGTATATCGGTATGTAGTGTCTCTACTTTAAAGGGTCCTCTCCTGCTGATGTTCAGGTGTATATCGGTATGTAGTGTCTCTACTTTAAAGAGTCCTCTCCTGCTGATGTTCAGGTGTATATCGGTATGTAGTTTCTCTACTTTAAAGAGTCCTCCTGCTGATGTTCAGGTGTATATCAGTATGTAGTGTCTCTACTTTAAAGAGTCCTCTCCTGCTGATGTTCAGGTGTATATCAGTGTGTAGTGTCTCTACTTTAAAGAGTCCTCTCCTGCTGATGTTCAGGTGTATATCAGTATGTAGTGTCTCTATTTTAAAGAGTCCTCTCCTGCTGATGTTCAGGTGTATATCAGTATGTAGTGTCTCTACTTTAAAGAGTCCTCTCCTGCTGATGTTCAGGTGTATATCAGTATGTACTGTCTCTACTTTAAAGAGTCCTCTCCTGCTGATGTTCAGGTGTATATCGGTATGTAGTTTCTCTACTTTAAAGAGTCCTCTCCTGCTGATGTTCAGGTGTATATCAGTATGTACTGTCTCTACTTTAAAGAGTCCTCTCCTGCTGATGTTCAGGTGTATATCGGTATGTAGTGTCTCTACTTTAAAGAGTCCTCTCCTGCTGATGTTCAGGTGTATATCAGTATGTAGTGTCTCTACTTTAAAGAGTCCTCTCCTGCTGATGTTCAGGTGTATATCAGTATGTAGTGTCTCTACTTTAAAGAGTCATCTCCTGCTGATGTTCATAGGATCATAAGCTAAAAGATATGTCTAGAAAGGATTTTAGTGTTATGGAAATTTGACATGTTGTCCCGTTTGCTCCAGTTACATTATGAAATTGAGAGCTCTGCAAAAGTATCAAGCTTCTCAAGTCATTTCTGTTAGAATTTGAGATCTTAAAACCTATTTTGAGGAATGTTATTTAACACCGACGCTCCAAACTACAGACATGAAGCACAGTTGTCATCCTGAGGATTTAACCCTGAGGAAAATAAAAAATTAAACAAGAAGCTTTTATGTAAATAATTCACTACGGGGAGCTTCACCGGATGTTTATCAGGAGAACGATAACCTATTTCCCCTCAGAGGAATACATCTGGTGATTTCTGGACGCGAGCACCTTGTCGTGACCTACTTTCCCTTTCTCGTCCTGGACGCCTTTTTTTAGCAGGTTATGATTGTCCCATCTTGTTTATTTAGCAGCTGTGGATCTAAACACAGTGTTTGGTAGTGTTCTATCGACCTTCAGACCAGTGGCGGTTCTAGACCAATTTGACTGGGGGGGCCACTGGGGGGCCAGTTATTTTCTGAGGGGGGCACAATAAATGCAGCACGAAAAAGAGAACTAGACAGTATGAAGTAATTGCGCATAAGAAAACAATGCAATACAGTTATTGGTATTTGCTTCAGTACACTTATTTATTTCAGATAGATCTTATAGTTATTACTGTTAGCTTCAGCTTAAGTTATAGTGCAATGTTTGCACTAACACCATATTTATATAAAAATAAAGGCAATGAACAGTTACATCTCTACTTTACATAAGGGTGTCTGCACAATCTCACATTACAGCAACAAAATCCTGCGGTTTTTGGCAAACCGAGTACCAGAAAATATACATTTAAAAAAAACAAAAAAAATCTTTTCATCGTTAGGGGGGCCACAGGGGGGTCAGAGGTCAGTGTTAGGGGGCACTGGCCCCCCCTGCCCCCCCCTAGAACCGCCCCTGCATCAGACGGCACGGAAGCTGTAAATTATTTTGTCTTCTAACTTTTTACTAAGAAAATTTCAAATTTTAAAATGAAAAAGGGTTATGCAGCATGTGTGTGTATGGCGCCTTCAAGAGCCTTAGTCTGACTCAGCACATAGATGCAATGCCCCGAATAATCACTTAGACAAACATTAATATTATACTAAAGGTCACGAACATTTACTGTTGAATATTTATTTTAAAATGTGATTTCTTCTCACAGGAAGAGTAATAAAGTAAAGGTCACTGAGTCTGATCTACCCAGGACTCTTTGTGTATCCAGATATATGTAATGTTGGCAGTGTATACCAGGAAAATAATGGAAGAAATAATGATTATAAATTACATAATGGTGAGTTTTACCTTGCATAAGTCTGCATTGTAAAATCTCTGATAATTTTTTTTAATTAAATGCTAGTTATTACCTTCAGATCATCAGAATTACAGAGTGACAGACAGCACCATTCATTTCAATGGGAACGTTAAACATGACATTTTCTCCCTCACAATTCAACCTGCTATAAAGATATAACAACTAAGATATACTGTCATAAAAACAAGGTTTAAAGGACATTAAAATACTGATATTTGTCGTTACTTTAAAGCGTTATTACTGGTGACAGAAGTCGAACAGTATTGGATATCCGTTGTAAAGCCAACAATGTGAAACTGAATGAGATGTGATTAAGTGTGCTTCTCGTGTTTCACATCGCTCCGAGCCTCAGCTCTTTTGCTAAAGGGCAGCGCGGCACTCGGTGTTATTCAATTTCCCACACAGAGTCTCCGAGCCAGAACAGGATCAAAACACGGACCCTCGGGTACAAAGAAAAAGCTCAATTTCTCCCCACTTTCACAGCGCCAGTTTACATTCGCTCGGGGGATGTTTTGGGGGGGGGTTTCGTCTCGCCAAGTGTCCTCTCCCCACCTCGGGAGGTATTTTAGTACAAGCAGGATTAACTTGTATATCCCGGCCCCTCTCTGTCATGCTGCGGATTATAGAGCCGCGGGGAGGAGGGGCGGGGAGGGGAAGTGTGTTTCCGTTTGTTGGTGCCATGTGTAAAGGTGTGCTGGGCAAACCTGGCAGGATGCTAACTGCTAGCGGCGTTAGGCTAGCATCCAAGAGCTTTAAAGGTCACCTATTATGCAATCCATACATCAACATGTGTCCCCTCTTCTTCATGTCTCTTCTACATCAACATGTGTCCCCTCTTCTTCATGTCTCTTCTACATCAACATGTGTCCCCTCTTCTTCATGTCTCTTCTACATCAACATGTGTCCCCTCTTCTTCATGTCTCTTCTACATCAAAATGTGTCCCCTCTTCTTCATGTCTCTTCTACATCAAAATGTGTCCCCTCTTCTTCATGTCTCTTCTACATCAACATGTGTCCCCTCTTCTTCATGTCTCTTCTACATCAATTGCTTTTTTGTCGAGGGAACCCTTGCGCAGCTTACTTCCGGGCCGGCCTACAAAAATACGTCATCACTGCACTCTATTGTGTTTCTTTAAAGAGGCCTATTATGCTTTTGGGGGGTTTTCTCTTTCCTGTAGGTTTCAGTGCATGTAAATGGTCTGCAAAGACAGAAATCCATGTGTTTTCTCCAGAGGGAATTTCTGGACTCCTTTGTTTACTTCGGTAACATAGTGACGTCAATATGTAACACTCACGTTCTTATTGGCTAGCGCTCGAACACATTGTACGTGATAGGCTAAGGGGCGGGACATCTCTAAGCGGTTGACCAATCAAATCTATAGGCATTTTTTTAACATTAAAGCATGTCAACATTACATTTCACTTGTTAGACGCTTTTATCCAAAGCAACATACATACATTCAGTACTGTGGGCAATCCCCACAGCAGCAATTTGGGATAGATAGATCTATCTATCTATCTCTCTCTCTATCTCTATGTATGTATGTATGTATGTATGTATGTATGTATGTATGTATGTATGTATGTATGTATGTATGTATGTATGTATGTATGTATGTATGTATATATGTATGTATGTATGTATGTATGTATGTATGTATCCTCCATCCGTCCGTCCGTCCGTCTGTCTCTCTCTCTGTGTCTCTGTCTGTCTGTCTATCTGTCCATCTATCTATCTATCTATCAATCTATCTATCCTATTTGTTGAATTAAGGATAATAGATGATTAAAACTATGAAAATAAGATTAAAATTCTCCACGATTTTTGGACTTCTCTCTGTCCCGTCCCAAGTGACCAATCAGAGCAGCCGGCAGACAGGAAGAGGGGGCTGTAAATTCGGTGCTACTCATTAAAGTGACATTAATGGTGTTATTGAGCACGGAGGAAAGGATGAATCAGGGGGAAATTGGCACAGGAGTGCAGCAGTAAAAGGGGCTTGGCCGAGCGCCAGACCTGCATAATGTCAGGACTGAAGTCTCCTCGCTGTAAACGTAAACGTTTGTGTTACCTGCATAATGTCAGGACTAAAGTCTCCTCGCTGTAAATGCAGCTTGTGTTACCTGTATATTCTATTTGTATTTACTTGCACTATTTTAACTATTTGATCTGTGTTATTGTGTTGCACTGTTGGAGGAGCCTGTGACCTAAGATTCATTGACATAACTAAACTGTAGCTTTGTACAAATGACGATAAAAGCCTTGAAACTTGAAACTAATGCCAGGACTAAAGTCTCCTCTGTAAACTAAGCTTGTGTTACCTGCAGAACGTCAGGACTAAACTCTGCTGGACTCCAACTGCACGCTTGTTACTTTAGTGTCGCTTTATATTACGCAATTAGCACCGTCAGCTCTAAGGCAACTCCAAACGTGTTGATTATTACCATAAGACGTGATGTTCCCCCTGGTGATATCGGTTGCTATGCCAACTTTTTCTGAAACTAGGGACCTAGTTATAGCGCTGTTTCTCTACTGAAGTTGCAGAGGCATCAGAAAGAGTTTATTAAACTTCACTGTGATGACTTCAGGTGGATTATCACAGAGAGGCAGGCAATATATGGAGGTTCACAGTTCACCTGCAAAAAAAGTGAAATATGTTCCACGTTTTTGAATTAAATCAAGATATGAAGGGCTGCTGTGTGGTTAGTAGAGCTGGTGGCTCGTATTTGCAACCATTCGTGTGTCAACTCCCCTTTTAACTCTCTAATGAAGGCATTGGAGGCCTAAAAGATGAAGTACAATAGATATGAAATATGTCAGGACTTCGTCACATGGTTTGCATATTATAACAAATACAATTACAATTATTTTAGAAAAATTGAGAAACGTGACACTAAATTGTCTAAAATTATGGAAGAAAGTTGATTTGTAGAGACCATATTTTGAGTTATAGTCTAAAATAGTGTTTCTGGAACATAGTGACGTAACACTCGCGCTCCTATTGGCTAGCGCTCTAACACATTGTATGTGATAGGCTAAGGGGCGGGACGTCTCTAAGCGGTTGACCAATCACAACAGAGCCATTAAACATTAGAGCATGGAGACATGTCACATTAGAGACTGATATGAACCTGAACATGAGAAGAGTATGTCCCCATTTAAAAGCCGAAGATTATTAATTGATCGAACAAGAGAAGAATAAGATGCAGAATAATTGATAATGAAAATAATCGTTAACCGCAGGCCTCATTTTTTTGTTTTCCCCTCAGCTCCGCCTCTCTGCACTACATGTCTTGTTCAGTCACACACCGTCAGAGGGGGGTTGTGGGTAGTGATTGGGTTTCTGGGGACGCAGGGATGGGGAGTGACTTAGTTACCCAAATAAAACTTAAATGTTACTCCACACTGCGTACGTATTAAAGGTCACCTATTATGCAAAATCCTCTTCTCCATGTCTCTTCTACATCAACATGTGTCCCCTCTTCTTCATGTCTCTTCTACATCAACATGTGTCCCCTCTTCTTCATGTCTCTTCTACATCAACATGTGTCCCCTCTTCTTCATGTCTCTTCTACATCAACATGTGTCCCCTCTTCTTCATGTCTCTTCTACATCAACATGTGTCCCCTCTTCTTCATGTCTCTTCTACATCAACATGTGTCTCCTCTTCTTCATGTCTCTTCTACATCAACATGTGTCCCCTCTTCTTCATGTCTCTTCTACATCAACATGTGTCCCCTCTTCTTAACATGTGTCCCCTCTTCTACATCAACATGTGTCCCCTCTTCTACATCAACATGTGTCCCCTCTCCTACATCAACATGTGTCCCCTCTTCTTCATCAACATGTGTCCCCTCTTCTTCATGTCTCTCCTACATCAACATGTGTCCCCTCTTCTTCATGTCTCTTCTACATCAACATGTGTCCCCTCTTTTTCATGTCTCTTCTACATCAACATGTGTCCCCTCTTCTTCATGTCTCCTCTACATCAACATGTGTCCCCTCTTCTTCATGTCTCTTCTACATCAACATGTGTCCCCTCTTCTTCATGTCTCTTCTACATCAACATGTGTCCCCTCTTCTTCATGTCTCTTCTACATCAACATGTGTCCCCTCTTCTTCATGTCTCTTCTACATCAACATGTGTCCCCTCTTCTTCATGTCTCTTCTACATCACCATGTGTCCCCTCTTCTTCATGTCTCCTCTACATCAACATGTGTCCCCTCTTCTCCATGTCTCCTCTACATCAACATGTGTCCCCTCTTCTTCATGTCTCTTCTACATCAACATGTGTCCCCTCTTCTACATCAACATGTGTCCCCTCTTCTTCATGTCTCTTCTACATCACCATGTGTCCCCTCTTCTTCATGTCTCTTCTACATCAACATGTGTCCCCTCTTCTTCATGTCTCTTCTACATCAACATGTGTCCCCTCTTCTTCATGTCTCTTCTACATCAACATGTGTCCCCTCTTCTCCATGTCTCCTCTACATCAACATGTGTCCCCTCTTCTTCATGTCTCTTCTACATCAACATGTGTCCCCTCTTCTACATCAACATGTGTCCCCTCTTCTTCATGTCTCTTCTACATCACCATGTGTCCCCTCTTCTTCATGTCTCTTCTACATCAACATGTGTCCCCTCTTCTTCATGTCTCTTCTACATCAACATGTGTCCCCTCTTCTTCATGTCTCTTCTACATCAACATGTGTCCCCTCTTCTTCACGTCTCTTCTACATCACCATGTGTCCCCTCTTCTTCATGTCTCTTCTACATCAACATGTGTCCCCTCTTCTTCATGTCTCTTCTACATCAACATGTGTCCCCTCTTCTTCATGTCTCTTCTACATCAACATGTGTCCCCTCTTCTTCACGTCTCTTCTACATCAACATGTGTCCCCTCTTCTTCATGTCTCCTCTACATCAACATGTGTCCCCTCTTCTTCATGTCTCTTCTACATCAACATGTGTCCCCTCTTTTTCATGTCTCTTCTACATCAACATGTGTCCCCTCTTCTTCATGTCTCTTCTACATCAACATGTGTCCCCTCTTCTTCATGTCTCTTCTACATCAACATGTGTCCCCTCTTCTTCACGTCTCTTCTACATCAACATGTGTCCCCTCTTCTTCATGTCTCTTCTACATCAACATGTGTCCCCTCTTCTTCATGTCTCTTCTACATCAACATGTGTCCCCTCTTCTTCATGTCTCTTCTACATCAACATGTGTCCCCTCTTCTTCATGTCTCTTCTACATCAACATGTGTCCCCTCTTCTTCATGTCTCTTCTACATCAACATGTGTCCCCTCTTCTTCATGTCTCTTCTACATCACCATGTGTCCCCTCTTCTTCATGTCTCTTCTACATCAACATGTGTCCCCTCTTCTTCATGTCTCTTCTACATCAACATGTGTCCCCTCTTCTTCATGTCTCTTCTACATCAACATGTGTCCCCTCTTCTTCATGTCTCTTCTACATCAACATGTGTCCCCTCTTCTTCACGTCTCTTCTACATCACCATGTGTCCCCTCTTCTTCATGTCTCTTCTACATCAACATGTGTCCCCTCTTCTTCATGTCTCTTCTACATCAACATGTGTCCCCTCTTCTTCATGTCTCTTCTACATCAACATGTGTCCCCTCTTCTTCACGTCTCTTCTACATCAACATGTGTCCCCTCTTCTTCATGTCTCCTCTACATCAACATGTGTCCCCTCTTCTTCATGTCTCTTCTACATCAACATGTGTCCCCTCTTTTTCATGTCTCTTCTACATCAACATGTGTCCCCTCTTCTTCATGTCTCTTCTACATCAACATGTGTCCCCTCTTCTTCATGTCTCTTCTACATCAACATGTGTCCCCTCTTCTTCACGTCTCTTCTACATCAACATGTGTCCCCTCTTCTTCATGTCTCTTCTACATCAACATGTGTCCCCTCTTCTTCATGTCTCTTCTACATCAACATGTGTCCCCTCTTCTTCATGTCTCTTCTACATCAACATGTGTCCCCTCTTCTTCATGTCTCTTCTACATCAACATGTGTCCCCTCTTCTTCATGTCTCTTCTACATCAACATGTGTCCCCTCTTCTTCATGTCTCTTCTACATCAACATGTGTCCCCTCTTCTTCATGTCTCTTCTACATCAACATGTGTCCCCTCTTCTTCATGTCTCTTCTACATCAACATGTGTCCCCTCTTCTTCATGTCTCTTCTACATCAACATGTGTCCCCTCTTCTTCATGTCTCTTCTACATCAACATGTGTCCCCTCTTCTTCATGTCTCTTCTACATCAACATGTGTCCCCTCTTCTTCATGTGTCTTCTACATCAACATGTGTCCCCTCTGTGGAAAGAGACTCTGAAAGTTTCAGTAACAAAGATTCTCTCTCTTTTTCACCCCCCCCCCCCTTATCACCTGAATCTCCTCCTAGAGCACCATTGAGTTCTTTGTAACCAAATGTCTCTCAGAGGGGCGTGGGGAGGGGCTCCTTATTTTCATCTAAAGTAACAGACAGAGAATCAGCACTTTGGAAACAGGGCTGAAACAGAGGGGATTATGGGTAATGCTGCAATGATCTGTTTGGTGTTTCAGCCAATCAGAGACAGGCTCTGTATATATCTGAGACCTGTGATATATTGATGAGAAACTGTATAATAGGAGACCTTTAATTTGTCAATTACATTTGAGAGACAGCTGTATCCGCCACAGACGCATGGCAACTACTACTAAAGTGTTTGCACCCAAGTATTTTAATTGTGTTCTAACTACAATACTTTGTAGTCGTTACAGAACTGAACGTTATGGCTTTGAATGTGGGGAATACAGTAGGTGGGTGAGGTAAAGGGGGGAGGAGGTGGTGGAGGTGAAGGCGAGTGCTCTGTGAGTAGCTATATAATGCCGCCGAAAACAGCTGAAAAACCGGAGCGCCAGCAGCAAAATGAGGAGGGGGGGGGGGCAGGGTTACACAGAGGAAATGGGGCAGGGGGCGGTACTCACTGACAGCCTATAGTTCTGCATCATTTTATCAAACTCCTCGTCAATTTTTTTGTATTTCTCCTCAGTGCGGGGGGTGAGCGAGAAGGGCTCCTCGGGGTCTGGGCTCTCAGAGTCCCGGTGCTCTTTCTTGTTCAGAGCCTTCGTTCCCCAAACAAAAGAAGAGGAAGAGGAAGAGGAAGAAGAAGAAGAGGTAGATAGAGAAAGAGAAGATAGGTTAGATAAAGTGATAAAAGTGTGACGGTACTCACGCCGTAGCGCTTGAAGAGGCTGTCCAGGTCCTCCGTCTTGCGGTACTTTTCTTCGTTTAGCGGGCTTTGGTCGATGGAGTCGTCTCCGTCGGGCTCGGGGCTGTTGCAGCCGTTAAAGCCTTTCTTTCGCAACGTCTGAGGCGGGTAAAGGAGGAGAAGGAGGCACATTTACATTTCATTTTTCATGCACATATGGGGTGAACTCCTGGAGACATTGATGTACATTAGCATTAGCATTAGCATTAGCACACTCCTTGGTTCGTTGGTATAACCTCAGGGAAAAATCTGTCTGACAACCAGCTCGTAGCTAACTTTATCAACAGCTATATGTGTGTCGCTGGACAGGAAGTGGACGATGTGGTTCGAGAGCTTATATGTTGAGAACAGCTGCCGTCACAGTAGATTCCCATAAAACCAACGAGCTAAAAGGTGTTGTCTATTATTGGTGTAGCTTACATTGTGATGTGATTATTTTATCTTGCACATTTGTACTTGTGTTTAATTAACTGTCACAAAACTCATTGTCCTCCCGGGATTTAGAACGTATCTTATGCTTTCACACAAACACAAATGACCATCTTGATTGCACCACACAGTCTCTGCTGACTCCCACTCTGTTCTTTGTATAAAAAAAGCAACCAGCAAAAGTCCGAAGGAGCAGTTTGACCCGAGCCAACACAAACAAGGAGGGTGTTTTTCCTCCAGCAGCGTTTTAAAGAAATAGAAACGGAACCTTTCAGAGAGCACAACCTCTGATAACATCCAATCCATGTTCTGAGGTCAGCGTTCGCGACATCTGCCGCCCACGTGGAAGCACGTTATTAAAACTGAATCTGCACTTGCTCGCCCAGCAGGTGCTCTCAGGAAGAATAGATTTCAAATGGAAAATAATGGATGTCTATAGAAAACAAGCACCCCCAATCTTTACCAAGTGCTGCTGTTGTGGCGAGAAGGTAAGCATGTCATCGAGGCCTCACACCTCTGAACACGCAGGCCAATCAACAGGGTGAGTAATTGGTGTGAAGCCGTGCTCCGAGGAAAAGCGGTTGAACAAAGGGTAATGGGTGAGATGGGAAGCATGCTGTGGTGTTAGCGCCGAGGCTAATGGCAGTCAGGTTGCTTCAGTGTTAGCACACTTTGGAAAAGGCGAGAAGGGAGAGAAGAGAGGGAGGGAAGAGAGGGAGGGAGGGAGGGAGATAGAGGCTCTTATTTTGAGAGGATTCTGCTTAACGAGATTTGCCGTTAAGTAGCTTTGCCGGGTGGGTCCTTGACCACAGAGCCAAGCAGAAAGATCCGCACAGCAAAATGGATCTTAGACCGGAGCCCGAGAGCCTTCTGCGCTCCAAATGCTAGCTTTAGACCTGATTGGAGTGAGAGGAAGAGAAAATCCCTACCCTTGAAATCTATCAGCAAAAAGAGTGTGGAGGCGAGCAAAATGAAATCCATCTTATCGAGTCCTTTAAATCTGTAACCGAGTCGTGAAAGACTTCAAAACAAATGAATAAATCTGCCGTTGCAAATGAGAATATTACATCCTGTCTCCAATATAAATTAGCATCAAGAAACAAGCAAGAGTCACGGGGCTTCACTTCAATCTAAAATAATCCAACTGGATAGAATTTAATAAGAATCAGACTTTAAAAAGACCGTACCAGTTTGGGAAGCTTGTTGTTGCATTTAGGAATGCATTTATTCTACTGTTCTGAGCCACCATTGACTTCCATTCATTTATATACTTCAGTTATTTTGGATTGTCTTTGAGGTAGAGCATAACAAGCTGCACACAAACCGTTGAAATACTACGACCTGATGACGGGTTAGCAGTCAGTAAACTATTTGCACTTCCTACAGATATTGAGCTACTTTAGCATTGGTTTGGAGATGATGGATGCATTACAGATAACTCGTCTTTATGCTCTGGTTTGGTCTCTACCAGCTTTATTTACCAGCTGCTCGCTAATTGTATCAACACCTACTTGTGTGGTGCTGGAGAGGAAGGTGACCGTGGATTCAGAGAAGCTTTTAAGTAGCAAACAGTATATTCACATAAAACCAAAACAATGAGCTAAAAGATGCTAAACACTCCAGAGAAAGAAATCTAGCTCATCTGTTGCCTTCATTTTCTTTTGTTCACCATCTGCTTGATCACTTAATCAGCATCGAAATCTGTCCTTCAATTAACAGTGGATTTAGTTTGCATGTTTGTTGAGAACGGCTGCTTTCTGCAGATAAAACCCAATAAACGACGTTCTCATAAAACTAAAACAATGCTAACAGACGCTAAAACCCTCCATCAATATCGATACGTGTGGCTTTAACTTTGAGATGAACTGTTATTTTTACCGTAGTATACCACTCAGGCGGCTGCCTATCATTGTTGTATACAGTTTGGAAGAAGAACGCTTAAGACCTTCCTTTTTGATAAAGCTTATAGTTAGGGCTGATTAGATTCAGCCCCTAGTTTTGCTGATATAGGCTTAGTTTGTCGGGGGACATCTTACTTCTTCCTTCTCTCTGTCTATACCTGTGTACTCTCATGTTCCGATTAACCCAGCTTCCCCAAATGTCTTTCTTTTTGGTGTCTATATACGCCGGGATCCGGAGTCATGGATGATCCTGCGGTCCTGTGTCCTGCATCGCGAGCCCTGGATCTTGAGTCGTGGCTGTGGTCCTGGATCATAGGTCCTGGATGGATATCCTCGTGGATTCATCTTCCTATTATACACACATGCATTTCCAAACATTTGGACTACCTATGTTGCAAATGTATTATCTTTTCAATTTACACACGGCATCTATTGCACGTCTGTCCGTCCTGGGAGAGGGATCCCTCCTCTGTTGCTCTCCCTGAGGTTTCTCCCATTTTCCCTTTAAACTGTGGGTTTTCTTCGGAAGTTTTTCCTTGTACGATGTGAGGGTCTAAGGACAGAGGGTCTAAGGACAGAGGGTCTAAGGACAGAGGGTGTCGTATTGTCATACTGATATTCTGTACACACTGTGAAGTCCACTGAGACTAATGTAACATTTGTGATATTGGGCTATATAAATAAACATTGATTGATTGATTTGGAAATGAATGGAAATCAATGGGTGTTTAGAATGGTAGGAAACATACAATAAATAGTGTTAAATATGACAGTGACCTTTTTATACTTTACATTTGTAGATAAATGGACATTAATGGTTGTTGAAAATTGTACCTTAACCATAACCCAACTGAAACTGCATGCATTCATCATGGGGTGGTAAAAACTGGTTTGGTTGTTTTCAGCCTCAGTGTCAGATTTGTTTCACAGTGCATCACTTCAGAGACGATCCATAAGAAACAACAGAACTCTAAGCATCGTGTTCAATACTTCACTCACCCTTTATTTTCTTTAATTAATTATGCTGTGTCAAGTGAGTGTGATTAAAACATGAGCACATGTTCAACGACTGCCACTGCGAACCATCTCTGCTAAGTGAGGATGACTCAACTCCATGCAACCCTGCAGCTTATGGAAAAGTGCAACCGGCGGGAACTCGTACCTGCGGGAGTTCAACAACCCCCCGAGGAGGAAGACACAGACGCTTTTCATTTGGGAGGACTTTAGCGTTATACAGTAACAGCTAAAGAGGGTATGAGGATGCCACTTGGATGTCCTTAACATCTGAGTCCTGGACATCCTTAAAACAAATGAAAGAATCTGCCACTGCAAATGAGAAGATGAAATCCAATTGTAATGAATGTTATGAGAAGATAAGACTTTAAGTGACCAAACAAGTGATATATTAGTCCTCATGTATCTTTAACATCACGGCCAACCATTTTGGAAACCTTGTTGTCTTTGTTGGCATTTAGGAATGTTCAATGCATTTCTTCTGCTGTTCTGAGCCACCATTGACTTCCATTCGTTCATATATTTATGTCAATCTATGTGGCAGACTCTCAAAACAGATGAGAGGGTGATGATGGATGTCCTTAACATCTGTAATTGAGTCCAGGACATCTTTAAAACCCCCCTCAGCTGTCAAAGACTCCTTGTCTTCGCTAGCAAATCTTTTATGCAACTAGACGACAAGGAAATAGTGCTGCTTGGAGATTTTAACTGGGACTGGTTAACTGCAGTGTCAGAGGATTTTAAAAACCTTCGTATCTCTTTGAATGTTACTCAGATTGTGGACAGTCCTACTTGCCCTAACATTAAGTCCCCTAATAAATCCTCCCTAATTGATCTCATTCTAACCAATGTTCCCTATAAATACTCATCTGTGGGAGTATTTGCGAATGATGTGAGTGATCACTGCTGTAGCCACAATTAGGGACACTAAGGTCCAAAAGGTTAAACCTCGTATTATCATCAAGAGAGGCACAAAACACTTTGTGGAGCAGGGTTTTGTGCATGACCTGTTTGGGTTTGATTGGGGAAAAATCGATCTGTGTGCTGATGTAGAAACTGCAAGGTCTTATTTTTATCTTGGTTTTATGGCAATAGAATGGAATAGGTTGTAATTTGTACCCCTGTAATTATGTTGTATGATGTCCTTTTTGTTTTCTGTTGTTTTGATGTGTAACCACACGCAGGTCTCCCTTGAAAAAGAGATCGTTGATCTCAATGGGATTTAAACCTGGTTAAATAAAGGCTACAAGCAAACAAGAAATCTGCCACTGCAAATGAGAAGATGACATCCAAATGTAATCCAATTGTAATGAATGTTATGAGAAGATAAGACTTTAAGTGACCAAACAAGTGATATATTAGTCCTCATGTATCTTTAACATCACGGCCAACCATTTTTGAAACCTTGTTGTTGCATTAAGGAATGTTCAATGCATTTCCTCTGCTGTTCTGAGCCACCATTGACATCCATTCATTAGTATATGTATGTTAATGTATGTAGCAGACTCTTTGAGGGTACAGCGTATATCCTCCAAACAGGTGAGAGGGTAATGATGCCACTTGGATTTCACGGTAAAGAGACTTGAACACAATAGTGCTCCTTTGATATGAATCTCATTAAAAGTGGAAGCCATTATAATTATTATCACAGCGGTGTCAAAGCGGCGTTTTTATCTACTCACACAAACGGGTTATTAGACAGATGTGTTCCAACACACACACAGTCAGTCGCCTGATTCAGCGCTCTGATCTGCAGCTTCATGCACATTGTGACACAGGAGCCGCCACCATGCGCTTTGCTGTGCACATCTCATGGAGAAAGCACACTCTGCGCAGGCTGCTATGTGTGTGTTCTGACCTCAACAAAATGGAGAGAACAAAGGGAACCATGGGAACAAATAAAATAAGTAAAAATGAAACAGCATGACGACAATGGTATGTGACAAAAGGCTATGTTGGATCACATGTAGCCAACACACACATATATAACACATGTTTGTACTTATGAGGACCATCAGTAGGTATTCGGCCTGGCAGTCAACAAAAGACGGATCGTGCTTTTATCCTCAAACTAAACATGAGTCCTATCGCCATACAAGAATATCAATATTGGATATTTTAGTTTTTTTTCAATCTTTATAAAATCTCACTTTGTAGAACATCTGTGCATGACAACAAGAGTATGGTTTAAGCAAAGAAAAGATGATGGCAAATAAACGTAGGTAAGGTTCACTTGGCACTAAAACACTTTAGCGTAGGGAACGATAGTCTGTATGGTTGATAAAAAGGCAAACAGTCATGCAGGTCTGTGAAAGGACACCAACTCTGCATGATAATCAGACTCACCATCTGCCACCCTGAACCCCCTCACTCTCACTCTCGTGCATCCACACCTACGAAACTACGGAGAAGAAAATAACCCAAAATGGACTAAACTCCAGGGAATACAAATGGGGACGTTGTCAAGTTCCTACACTGTCCTTATTTTACAAAAACGTCCTCTCTCTCAAGGTCTAAAACTGATATTATGCACACAGCACACTTCTTTCTTACCTATATGCACACTCTCACTTGATTTAATTTTTTATCTCTTGAAAACACAACTGATATTTCGGGGACACAAATATATGAGAAAAATAAGGAGCTTTTTGAACATTAAAGCACGGAGACATGTGACAGAGACACTACATACTGATATACACCTGAACATCAGCAGGAGAGGACTCTTTAAAGTAGAGACACTACATACTGATATACACCTGAACATCAGCAGGAGAGGACTCTTTAAAGTAGAGACACTACATACTGATATACACCTGAACATCAGCAGGAGAGGACTCTTTAAAGTAGAGGCACTACATACTGATATACACCTGAACATCAGCAGGAGAGGACTCTTTAAAGTAGAGACACTACATACTGATATACACCTGGACATCAGCAGGAGAGGACTCTTTAAAGTAGAGACACTACATACTGATATGCACCTGAACATCAGCAGGAGAGGACTCTTTAAAGTAGAGACACTACATACTGATATACACCTGGACATCAGCAGGAGAGGACTCTTTAAAGTAGAGACACTACACACTGATATACACCTGAACATCAGCAGGAGAGGACTCTTTAAAGTAGAGACACTACATACTGATATACACCTGAACATCAGCAGGAGAGGACTCTTTAAAGTAGAGGCACTACATACTGATATACACCTGAACATCAGCAGGAGAGAACTCTTTAAAGTAGAGACACTACATACTGATATACACCTGAACATCAGCAGGAGAGGACTCTTTAAAGTAGAGACACTACATACTGATATACACCTGAACATCAGCAGGAGAGGACTCTTTAAAGTAGAGACACTACATACTGATATACACCTGAACATCAGCAGGAGAGGACTCTTTAAAGTAGAGACACTACATACTGATATACACCTGAGCATCAGCTAGAGAGGACTCTTTATAGTAGAGACACTACATACTGATATACACCTGAACATCAGCAGGAGAGGACTCTTTAAAGTAGAGACACTACATACTGATATACACCTGAACATCAGCAGGAGAATACTCTTTAAAGTAGAGACACTACATACTGATATACACCTGAACATCAGCAGGAGAGGACTCTTTAAAGTAGAGACACTACATACTGATATACACCTGGACATCAGCAGGAGAGGACTCTTTAAAGTAGAGACACTACATACTGATATGCACCTGAACATCAGCAGGAGAGGACTCTTTAAAGTAGAGACACTACATACTGATATACACCTGGACATCAGCAGGAGAGGACTCTTTAAAGTAGAGACACTACATACTGATATACACCTGAACATCAGCAGGAGAGGACTCTTTAAAGTAGAGACACTACATACTGATATACACCTGAACATCAGCAGGAGAGGACTCTTTAAAGTAGAGACACTACATACTGATATACACCTGAACATCAGCAGGAGAGAACTCTTTAAAGTAGAGACACTACATACTGATATACACCTGAACATCAGCAGGAGAGGACTCTTTAAAGTAGAGACACTACATACTGATATACACCTGAACTTCAGCAACATAGGGCCCCTTTAAAGGGCAACTTTGCCTTTTCCCTCTCAAATGCTAATGAAAAGAAGCTTTACACAATTATGTAATTAAAGGAAAGAAGTTGAATATGTCTGATGGATTCAAATAACATCAATTTAACGTACATAACAAAAGGACGAGTCGGTGTGTCTCTGTCTCTCTTTCTTCGTTCGTTTCTCTGCTGCAATATTGTGTGTTAAATAACAGCACATGCTCTCTATCACAACACACACACACACACTGATCAGCTTGTCTCTCAGTCAGTCAGCCATCTGTTCACCTGTCCGCCGCCTCTCTCTCTCTCTCTTCATTGTGTTGCCAGGGTAAGAAAACCCTGCAGAGCTCAATGCCGGCCTCTGATTGGCTGAGGCTGCTCACAAGCCCCGCCCCTTCCTCTTCCTCCCTCCCTCCCTCCCTCTCTCTCTCGCTCACTCGCCCACCCTCCTGTCCGCCCGACCTCTGTTTCCAGCTCTCCGTGAAACTCTCATCTCGGCCCACCACCTTCATTTCACACACACACACACACACACTTAATATCTCTCTCCTCTGTTTTTCCGTAATGTCTCCGGGTCTCCCTGATCGCCCATTTCCTCTCATCATCCTTCCTCTCATCGTCTCTCTTTCTCTTGACCCGTTCCCAGAGCTTTCTCAGCGTATGTTATCTCTCTCCTCCTTCTCTTTGGTTATAACATCTCCTCACTCTTTGGTTCCAACAGAACTGCGTCAGTAGCATCTGATATCAGAACACATTACACACTTATCCAATGTGACTTACAATAAGTGCAAAAAGCAGAGATCCAAACAGCAAGGGAAGTGCTGATATATTCACTTCAAGAAAGTCATACCGTTGTAAGTGCTGGAGAATAAATTACAAGGCCTAAATTAACTTGTTTATGCTAAGTAAATCGGCTTGCTACTCAACACTGGGAATGAAAACTGTCAGTATTCGAGGGCAGAGTTTCCTGCACTCATCTTATTTTGTAATTCTCTTATTAAAAAGCCTTATTATGCTCAATCACAGGTTCATATGTGTATGTGATGTCCTTACTGTGACCTGTTTACATGCTTTAATGTTCAAAAG
>JAPTMU010000309.1:90000-238954 GCA_028583405.1 Pogonophryne albipinna
AAGCCCCCCGCGGTGAGGCTCACTGGAGAAATGTGCGTTGTTTTAGCTGCTCAAGATAAAAAAAGGGGTTTCCCTCATTCTCCGCCCCTCCTGCTTTCTTTTATCGCTTTTTCCTCGCCGCTCTGTTAGCATTTCGCTCGCTCGTGTTCCCTCTATTCCTTCCCTCTCTTCCTTCCCTCGCTCTGATTGGTATCTGCAGTCAAGCGGATTAACACATCCTGGCAGGAGAGGCAGGCTGCCCACACACACACACACACACAAACACACAAGAACACACACAAGAACACACACAGTCTTTCAAGCAGCACGTGCATCTAAGAGAGAGGCTGTGTGTGTATATGTATTGCCTCTCAGCCTTGCAATGAAGTGAAGGAATGTTTAACCATGTGATGCACACACACACACACACACAAACACACACACACACACAAAGGGCTTTTATAAGCATACAGTACAGGGACATTACTGAGTGCATGTACAGTAAATGCATGGTGACCATACACAAACCAAAGCACATAAGTGTGTGTGTGTGTGTGTGTGTGTGTGTGTGTGTGTGTGTGTGTGTGTGTGTGTGTGTGTGTCTCATATGTGCCACTGCAGATACTCTTTAATAACTATCCTATAATTCATCCATACCGTCACATTGGCTGCTCTACCCTGAAAGGCCCAATGTCAAGTGAGCAGTCATGTGAATGTACGACGTGCTGCCATGTGACCCGAATAAAACATGGAGAGGAAATACAATATATACAAATTCTTACTACATAATGTAATAGTATTTGCTTTGCCTTTTTCTTAATGTTAGTTAAGCAATATGTCACAGTACAGGCCTGCTATGGAAGCCTTTTAAATGTGAAAATGGAGGTGTATAGCAAATATATCATGTATATATAAGTCAAAAATAGTTCATAATATCATAATTACACTGTAGTTACACCTGAATTACACTGTTAATGCACCCAAATAAACTCTTACCATACCCATGTAACACTATTAATTCACCCATACTATTAGACCCATATTACACCCACATTGCACCCATGTAACACCAATATTACACTGTTATTACACCGTAATTTCACTGTTATTACAGCCATTTTACACATGGACACAGCCTTGGTAAATGACTGTATCCATAAACCATGTAAGGGTTAAATAAGATGTGTTTCTGTAGTTTTAATATTGTTTTGGTCCAGTTGTTTGCAATGTAGTACAGCTACTCTTTGAAATGCAGGTTTTTTAGGAATCTCTTAGGTCCTAATGATTCAAAATGCGTCTGTAAATGCAAAATATACGGGATTAGTGGATCATGTTTGGCACAGACGACACTAACACCCGCTTAACCAGCAGCATGCACATCTGGCAGCGGGACAACTGAGGACAACGCATCATGGACCACAGAGGAAACCGGTGGGTGGAGGTGGGAGGTAAAGCATGGAAGCCCCCATGTAGGACACACACACACAAACACACGCGAACACACAGACAGAAGTCAACGCATCGAGAGGCTAACCAAGACTGAATATTGTATGAGGCATTCTCATGGGCTGCTGCAGAGCGTGCAAACAGAGAGAGAGAGAGAGAGGTACACTTATGCACACACACACACACACACACACACACACACACACACACACACCATACATACACACACACATAAAGAGAGAGAGAGAGGTACACTTATGCATACACACACACACACACACCATACATACACACACACACACACACACATAAAGAGAGAGAGAGAGAGAGAGACAGAGTGACACACTTGAAAACACAAACACATGTACACACACAAACAGGGCCAGTGGAGCTTGAGCTGATGTTGCCCCGAGCTGCTCAACGCCCTGACACACACACACACACACACACACACACACACACACACACACACACACACACACACACACACACACACACACACACACACACACACACACACACACACACACACACACACACACACACACACACACACACACACACACACACACACACACACACACACACACACACACACACACACACACACACACACACACACACACACACACACACACACACACACACACACACACACACACACACACACACACACACACACACACACACACACACACACACACACACACACACACACACACACACACTTAAGAGCCATCTGCAGCTGGAGATACAGCCTCCAGAAAGGCTTTACTGCTGACACTCTGAGACAGACAGAAAGAGAGGGAGAGAGAAAAGGGTAAGATGGTCGTGACCGAATCAGGATATTAGGAGGAAGGAAGAGGAGGAAGAGGGAGAAAGGGAGACAGGAAGTGACAGCGGGGAGGAAGAAATGAGGACTTTGCTTCCTCAGTCTTTCCTTCTGCCCACTCAAATCCAAAACTGCCTCACCAACATTTCACACCTAATTGGACTTTCTCCGTTACAAACCTCAAGCCTCTTTTCAAAAAGATAGTCGTAGAGACGACATGTCCAATAGGACAGTTAGTCCAATAGCAGTCTCAATGTTCATCCTAAGGGAAACCTACGTATGCTTCATGTGTGAATGAAGGCGATGCTGTTGACATTTCTCCAATAAGTGTCAACAACTACGGTCAATTCAGCCACAACACTTTACTGTATTTGTCATTGCAAAGAACTTTCCCCTGGTGTAGGGACCACATTTAGACCCTCGTTTCTGCCATGTATTAAGCTTTTGTTCCATAAGTCTCAGATTCTCAGGTTCCTCAAAAGGTTCCCAGGTTTCTGTAAGAGTGGCAGGGATCTATTAGCTGCATGTGAAACGTCTCACATTTCGCCTGCTAGTGATTGATTTAGATGTTCTTATGGATAGTTTCAGACAACTTGGAAGAGAAGGATGCCTTGAAGCTGCAGTGTGAGGTCAGAGGAGCCTCTCGAGGGTTTAAGAGATGAATCAAACAATCTCTGAAGCCTCTGGGCTTCTTCCAAAAACATCTTCGATACAAAAAAACTGTCTGAAAAAGGTGAAATACAGCCAATCATTCGGTGTCAAAGTCAACCATTCCTGGAACACTGGTGCGCACCGCTCTGTTTATAGATCAGAAACTGGCAGAGAGGATTTGTTTCAAATCGAAAGTGTTCCCTTGTTGAGCGTTCCTGGGGACTAACCCCCATTAGTAGTTCATTTGACCCTGACGTTAGATGTGGGAATGATGGTTTTGTTCCAAAATAATGAGGCCAATTGGACAACATCTTCTAGCAGTTCAAAATCATGCATCTGTGGTGACTCGGCGTTTCCTGTCCTAACCCCCCCCCCCCCCTCAGAAACTGACATTGTTCTGCTTTGCCATGTGTGTTTATTTGTTGAAATGCGGAGTTAACCCGACCTTTCGACATGACGATAATTTGTTTGCCAATATGTGGCGCTGCCTGCATGTTGACGGTGTTTGTGTTTGACCGATTTCAAACAGTGTAAAAAAAACAAGTGAGGAAAACATTGGAGCTTTAAGTCGCCGCTCCATACGAAGCCTAAGTGCTGCAGTGCAGTGTGATGGCGCGCTGAATCATAGCATCTCGTGTTCAATTCACAAGAGGGCCATTATGTATAATAGGGTCAGCAAGCATGTGAATGTGCTGCGTGTTCGCCTGACGAGCTGCACATCTTCCCCACAGGGAGCAAAGACGTCAGGAAATGAATGTATTACCAAAACATAAGAAGCAAACGATTGCGCTCGCACCTTCTCTCCTGACCCCATCACTGACCTCTCTGATACTAATATGCATATGAAAAAGCTGCTTTTCCATAAAACGTTATTGTGAAAACACTAATTTGTTTATATTAGAAACTCGGTTAGGCATGTAGGAAAATAAAACACTATTGACCCATGTAACACTATTAATACAGCCATATTAGACCCAGAAAACACCCATGTAATAACCAATATTACACTGTTATTACACTTTAATTACACTGTTATTACACAATCACCAACCTAACTATTACACCCAAATTATCCCTATATTACACTGTTATTTGACCCACATTGCACCCATGTAACACCAGTATTACACTGTTATTACAGCCATTTTACACATGGACACAGCCTTGGTAAATGACTGTATCCGTAAACCATGTAAGGGTTAAATAAGATGTGTTTCTGTAGTTTTAATATTGTTTTGGTCCAGTTGTTTGCAGTGTAGTACAGCTACTCTCTCTCTCTCTCAAGTAGGTTTTTTAGGAATCTCATAGGTCCTAATGATTCCAAATGCATCTGTAAATGCAAAATACACGGTATTAATGGATCATGTTTGGCACAGACGACACTAACACTTACGCTTAACCACCAGTAGGTACCACCAGTAGGTACCACCAGTAGGTACCACCAGTAATACCACTTGTAGGTACCACCAGTAGGTACCACCAGTAGGTACCACCAGTAATACCACTTGTAGGTACCACCAGTAGGTACCACCAGTAATACCACATGTAGGTATATAAAATCCAGGTGAAAATGAACTGCTTTTTACAAAAATCTGGGTATTTTTCGGGTAGAAATCAATGATAACAAATACAGAAGTAATCAACAGCTAAACAAGCGGGGTGGAGTTGGATCATCCACTCTCCTTTTAACAGGCTGGACTGCAATGAACTGGAATAGCCTTGATAGACTGGAGTGGACTTAATGAAGTCTGAGGAGGGTGGGATTAGATTAGTTTAAGTGAAAAATAAACTCCAAGAACAGTTACTACAACGCAGATTTTCCAACTTTGATGGACCAAAGAACAACCTGAAAATGTTTCAATCGTACTCCTGTTGTCTTCGTGTCCCCCCCCCCCCTTACTTTGGTGTTCACGGTCACATTTGACTGGTCCTGTTTTAACTGCTTTTACATTAACACAAAAACCATTAATCTTCACCAAATGTCATTTAACACTCTTTCAAACTGTACATATTGTATCAGAGTACTGGTATACATGAAGAACTGCAGTCAATATACAAAGAACAGACACTGAACATGTATTGCGTGTGCCAGGTGTGATCCATGTGGGGGGAGGGGCACATAAGAGCGGGAAATGTGTCAAATTGTTCTGTGTGTGTGTTTGTGTGTGTGTGTGTGTGTGTGTGTGTCAGGTGTGATTCACATGGGGGGGATTGGGCACATAAGGGGGGGAACACATCTAGAGTATGTGTGTGTGTGTGTGTGTGTGTGTGTGTGTGTGTGTGTGTGTGTGTGTGTGTGTGTGTGTGTGTGTGTGTGGCCTAGCATTACTATACTTGTGGGGACCTAAATCTGTTTACATAGTCACGTGTGGGGACTCGCCTCCCTTATGCTAAATCATTAATTTTAGGGTGAAGACTTGGTTAGGTTTAGGATTAGGGTAAGGTTAAGGTTAAGGGTTAGGGTAAGGTTAAGGGTAAGGGTTAGGGTTAGGGTTAGGCATGTGTTGGTTATGGTTAAGGTTAGGATAAGTCTCCAGAAAATGCATGTAAGTCAATGTAATGTCCCCTGAAGTGATGTATACATGGTATGTGTGTGTGTGTGTGTGTGTGTGTGTGTGTGTGTGTGTGTGTGTGTGTGTGTGTGTGTGTGTGTGTGTTGTATCTGATCCAGATGGTTACCAATTCCTTTTCTTTATGGCGGGAACACCATGGTGTTACAAAGTTGACTAAATCATCCAAAGTTCAATGAAAGTGGTGATCAGCAATGTTATATGTTCAAATGTCTCCTGTGAAGGATATCATGAAGCCTTAATGCAATCGAATGTAAAACAAAAAAGTTATGATTGATGAAAGTAGTAAATCGGTCAGATTTGACCCGAAGACAACAGGAGGGTTAAGTGAAAAACAAACTCTAGGAACAGTGACCAAAACGCTGATTTTCCAACAAAAAACAACCATTTGACGGAAAATGTTTCCATAGCGAGTCAGCAAAGTGGGCTATCCTACTCAAAGACTGTTTTATGGTCAAATGGATGATATATTTCGGGAAATTCAAGTAATTCCCCCCCGGTGCACTTGTTGACCAGCCATGTTGTAGTTTATCTAAAGAGACCATGAATGTGCACACGTCTGTCTGCAGCGTGTTATTGAGCATAGCGTCTTGAAACATGTGATCGTAAAAGCTCCAAAGGTGCAGTGTAAACTCAAAAGAAGTGTATCAAACCTGTGAGATTCAGTTATTCTTTAGACAGACACATGTACTCTTGGCGGACTTGACGCAAGTATTCTGGCTCTTGTACAACAATATAATAATTCCTTCAATCGGCAGTGTGTCTGTGTTTCTGTTTTGTTATCGTGTTATGTCTACGGTGTGGGATCCACGACACTCCCCTTCCCCCTCCACGCTTTACCTCGATGATGTCGGCGTTGGTCCGGCTCTCGTGCGGCTCGTTGTACTCGGTGTATTTGAGCAGAACTTTGTCCATGTCGGTGCTGGCGTACTGGAACAGCTTGTTGGAGTGGTTGAAGATGATGAGGGCGATCTCGCAGTCGCACAGCACGCTCAGCTCGTACGCCTTCTTCATCAGACCAAACTTCCTCTTGGTGAACGTCACCTGGAGATAAGAAGAGGAGGAAGACATCTTGAGTCACGGGAATGCTTCATTTTCAAATCGGAAATGAATGCACTGCAAAAGACATCCATATTTTTGTTAGTCAAAGTTACATGTTGTATTCTAGTGCAGCAATCGTCCTTTTCCTGTCATGTTTTACACGTTTCATTTTAAACTGAACTGGCGAAAGAGGAATAACCTCACCCTGTTGACATGTTATCGATTAGTTTTGAAGATATCTCTGTATTTAAGTCGCCGTGATGATTGACAATGTAAAATGGACCAGGAACATTCAAAGAACTGCAGATTTCTATGGAAATAACTTGAAATCTTTTTATTTTCTGGGGGATTTTAGGGTGTATTTAGGGTGCGTTCACACCTGCCTTGTATAGTCCGGTTGAATCGAACCCTGGTGCGTTTAGCCTCTTGGTGCGGTTCGTTTGGGTCGGTGTGAACACAGTGCGAGACCTCTGAAGTGAACTAAACAACCGGACTCTGGTCCGCTAAAATAGGTGGTCTCGGAGCGCTTGCTTGTGAACTCTGGAGCGGTTCATCGCTGGTGTGAACGCAGTCCGCACCAAAACACAGGAAGCGTAGGATTTACGTGTCACAGGAACGCGGATATCTTCAAAAATCTTTAGCGAAAGAGTCTTTCAAGACATCCGCGGTTGTTTAGTTAAAGAGTGAAGCAGAATGAAGTGCTGAACAGTGTCGTGTAAAGTAAAAATTATCCGTCAACTACATAAAAGTAAGGACACTTGTCGTCGGTGAAACGCCCCTCCTTACTGCAGAACGTCTCTCATTATCAGTGACGTGCGGTGAGGTTCATGGCTGGTGAGGCACTGACTCTTTCAGAGTCAGATTTACAAATATTATATATTTTGACCTTAAAGGTGGCGGGGTAGGTAATTTTGGAGAAACCAGCTCGAGTGCGCTAGAATTTGAAAATACACAGCCCCTCCTCCAACACACACGAACGCGCACATGACCAATGAGGGCACGAGATAAGTTTGTGCACAGATGGAAGGCTGACAGGCAGGTTATTTTAGCCGGGCCGGCTAAAATGAGTGGTCGTGCTTTTTACAGTACTACGGCTTCCACAGATGAAATGTTTTTATGTATTTTTTGTCAAAGCACTTCAGATATTCATTGCTATCGGGATGTTAAGAGCATTCCATGGAATATAACAAAAAGTGTATATCGTGCCGGTTTCTCAAACTTACCTACCCCACCTTTAATCGAAATATTCTGTTATTTTCAAAAGCTTTTTTAGTCTGATGCTTCGATTCATTTTAAACAGACCGTTCAACAAAAGGATAGCCAACCCAAAATATAAATATTGGATTGTTCTCTCTTAGTAAGATCCAATTTTCATTACAAATGTGGTCTTACCTTGACTTGAAGATGAAGTCCATGCTATCCTTCTGGACAACAATCTTTATTACTTTTTTGTAAAAGTCCTCCTTATCTTCCTCTAGTTTCAAAAGTCTAGTTTGTTGTTTTCCTCTACCGTCTCTGCGTAGAATAACAGTAGCAACAAGAACCTGTGGGCTCACTTGCGCCCCCTTCAGTGCGGCAGAGGTTGTGGCTGCCTCCCCTGGTGCTTTTTTCATTGCCGTTGTATGATGAGACCAGCGAGCTTAAATATCATATATACGTGAAATAAGTTATTTAGAGACTATGGATGGCGAGGATAAATGTAATAAAGGGATCTACAAACATTACATTGGTGACATACAGTGAGATGGTGCAGGCATGCGCTTAGGGCCCGCTTTCCAGACAGTTTCTGTGGGGTGACGCATTCTGAGGTGAGGCAGAGCTCATCTGTGCCTCACCTTACCACACAGTAACTGGCTTGAGCGCGCTCACAAAATAAGTGCCCGCGCTAAATTAGTGCCCGTGCTCCAGCAAGTTACTGTGGGCTTCTGTGAGGCAGAGCTCGTCCCTGCCTCACTTCTCAATCTCATCGCTCCCCGTAGTTGTAGCGGAGCTCGGCAAATTAGCCAATTTTTACTATAAAAAGCGATTGGAATCAAACAGAAATCACATTTACAACACAGATCAGTGGAGACATTTTTATTATTATTATTATTTGTATTATTTTTTTTTTTTTTCGTTACATTGGAGAATGACAAGTGAGGCTCTGCCTCACCTGCCTCCCCTGACCGCACGTCGCTGCTCATTATTTTATAATGTTTTTTAACGCACCTCGTCTGATTATATAATCATATGCGCGGGCCGCTAGTGTCTCTTGATCTCCAGATTAACAGCAGCATGAGAATAACCTGCCGAAAGTCCCGATGCTCCATGGTGGAGGCTCGGTTAGAAATTGCCGGGATTTGCGTTTTTACCCCCTTAATGTCTGACCAATGGTTGAACAGCATTTCCGAGCACATGACTTGTGTTTAAAGTTTATAGTCCGTTTGAGTTTTGCCGTGTGAACGCAAACCGAACCTTCTGGAAAATGAAGCAATGTAACAAACTGTGGTCTGGAGCGCACCAGAGAGCGGACTATTAGGTGTGAATGCACCCTTGCCAGTTCAAGTCCCGATGAGACCAACAAAATGCGTCACGTGTGCAATGGTACTGTGTGTATTCATCAAACTCAATGAAGGGTCATGTTGTTCTCCAGTTGTAAACATGACACATTAAGGGTTAACAGACTGTTTCACATAGTGGGAAATACATTTTGACCGTCTGATAAGTATTGCAATAAAGCCTGAGCACAATTAGCTTAGCTTAGCACAAACAGCAGAAACAGCTAGCGTGGCTCTGTATCCAAAAGGCTAGAAACTGCTAACCAACGCTCCAAAGCTAACTGCTTCCTGTGTTATCCCAAACTAAAATGTTCATATCATTTACAGTGTTATGTTTTTTCTGCCGGGAGCATTCATTTCCTGAAGTCAAGTTCACACTTTCAGTCTTGATTTAAGCACGAACCACGTTGGCACATCTCCCTTTAGATAGAAGTACTCCTTATATGTTCAACTTGTGATAATCCTTGATACGATCTGAGCATTTTGACACAAAATCACTGTTTTATTGCCATGTTTTATAGTTTGCAGGGGGGAGTATGGGATCGAAACAGGAGTGATTGTATAAAAGTACTGTGTGCTTTAGGAAACAGACTTCTAGACAGAGTGTCTGAACATGCTCTCTTTCAAGTACTCCGTTTGTAGTACAGACACACACACACAGCTTTTCTCCCGTCACGCTCATTCCCCTCGCCGTTTTCACACTCTCTTATGCTCTTTTCCATGCTCTCTTTCTATGTCACACACTCTCTCCCGCTCTCTGTTCCACACTCTCCTTCTGTCACACGTTATTTCTCACACACACACACACACTTGTCGAAGCCCCCGTTTGTTGAGAACAAGCAGAAGTGGGAGTGTTGCTGAGGCACAGGGTCCCTTGTCGTCTCCATGTTGGCTTTAGAAAGCGTTTCCCGGCGATAACCAACTGGTATTTACCATCCAGGGAGATTTGGCTTTGTTTGGATCACACACACACACACACACACACACACACACACACACACACACACACACACACACACACACACACACACACACACACACACACACACACACACACACACACACACACACACACACACACACACACACACACACACACACACACACACACACACACACACACACACACACACACACACACACACACACACACACACACACACACACACACACACACACACACACACACACACACACACACACACACACACACACACACACACACACACACACACACACACACACACACACACACACACACACACACACACACACACACACACACACACACACACACACAGAGAGGGGAGAGGCTTCAGGTACAGACACAATATGGTGTTTGATATGGCAGCGATGCAGATAGAGACACAGATGGGAATCAGGACTGATGTGAAAGTGTAACGAGCGGTTTTAAAGCACGCTGCTGTTCAGGGCGCGCCCACGGGTGACATCAACACATTTTCCATTAGGTGAAACACCTGCTTTGACCTCACAGAGTGGGCGGGAGCTGTGGAGCAGCATTCCTGTGTCTGCACTGAAGGGATCGTGAATGTAAATCCACATTTCTGTGAAGCGGCCTACGTTTTTAGGGCTTTATATTCCTGTCTTCAAACTAAATGAAAATGGTGGTAAAGTCAGAAAATGCGGACAGTCTGCTTTGATCGGAAGTGATGTATAGCTGAGACACTAGAACTGAATTCAATTTGAAATCATTTCTGTATTATTATGTTTTATTTATGTATTTTATTTATGTATTTTATTGTATGATGTATTTATTTTTATGTTATTGTAAAATAGAAAAATACTGTGCAATTTTCCAAACTCACATTGGTTTCTCAGACAGCATCTCTGTAAAGTATGTGTATTCACTCTCTCCACTAAACGGCTCGCTGCAGCTCTTGCCCCCCCCCCCCTCCCTGTGAGCCCACTGTGCTCTGATTGGTCGGGACGTTGTGAATCGCGCTGAGCTCCGTGGAGGTGTGATTTCCTTGTTTAGCGATACACAGCGAAACACAGCCAAACTCACCCTGAACACACACAAAGTCACAGCCGAAGTAAAAACAATAAGTGTGGCTTGATATTGAGTAAGAAAAAGGTTGATAAACGCTGTGAGAATGGGTCTGCAGAGAGAATTTCGCCGCGATCCCAACTGTCTGTTATCAGCCTGCAGCCAGGGAGGAGAAATCAGCAGAGCTGCCTGCACTGAGTGTGTGAGGAAGTCGTGGATTGGTCCATTTGGACCAATCAGCGGGGGCTTAACGTAACGGCTCCGCGGACGTAACGTAACGGCTCCACGGATTGGCCCATTTGGTTCCGGGTACCGCATGACCGTATCGCGTCATAGTTCTGGGCGTGGCTACTGGGTGCTTCTACGACACAGCACCCAGGAAGTAAAAAATGGACAATGACGTTTCACCAACGAGGCGTTTTGGGGAGGTCTTCTCTGTGTTAGAGTTTGACTCGCTACAGGGTGTACTTTGAGGGTTTTGACGGGACGGGTACTAACCGGAAAAGCATGACATGGGACCTTTAATGTATTTATTATTACATGTGATTTAATTGTATTATATTTCATTGTGTTCCACCAAACCACATGGTATCTGTTCTTATCCCTTACATATTAGCGCCGCTGGTCCCGAGGTGTTAGTTAACGTCCTGTAATAACACAGTCATAGCGCTACGATGCATTATCACTGATATCAAACTGATGAATGCTCTGCTTCGGCTTTCTTCAATTGAAATGAATTGAATAAGGAAAGAGGAAGAGATAGAGGGGGGGAGATAAGATAGAGACACGGGGGAGGATGAAAGCGAGACCTTCAATCTCTCACAATCTCTCCCTCCTTTTTCCTCTCCCTCTCTCTCTTTCCCACATCCTCCTCTCGCGCTCACTCGTTGCTTCCTGCTGCCACAAATCAAATTATAACGGGGTCGTATCCATGAGCAACCGCCTCCCCCCACCCTCCGTTTCCCACCTCATCACCTCACCTCTCACCCTCCCCCCTCCATCTTTATCTCTCTGCCTATCTTCCTCCCCCTCTTCCTCTTCCTCTGAGCAGATGAAGTATGTGGCGACGTTGGAAAGGGACGAAATGATGGCAGGTGTTGAAGAGACGAGCAAACAACAACAACAACAACAACAACATGATGCTGCACGGCTTTATATTAGACATTTTATTTAATCCGCAATATGGACCCGTGCTATATCCAGACCGCTGGAGGTGCAATATAATAACATTTATTACTTTATATATTAGTATACTACGTTAGACTTAATAAAAGGTATGGTTCCTTTAAAAATCACCATGAATATTTTTGTTATTTTATTCTTTGAAACTGCTTGTCCTATATTATTATGTATAAATAATAATAATAAATACACACAGCAACAACAACAACAACAATAACAAGATGCTGCATGATTTATATTAGACGTTTTATTTAATATGCAATATGGACCCGTGCAATATCCAGACCGCTGTAGGTGTAATAAAAAGTCCCGGTACTTTACAGACTTCACAAAAAATCCTCATTAGGTAGAGTTTCTTTAAAAAAAAATCATTCTATGAATATTTGTTTATTTCAGTGTTTTTTTTGGGAGGGCATAACTTCTAATTAAGCAATAGCTCACGACAGGCCGAACAACCCCCTTAGCTGTGATATAATGAGCAGATACCACAGCCTGTCGTGAGCTGTTGCTTTTATAAAACGGTTACCAAGTGTGGCAATATGAAAGAAAAACACACACTCTACACTAAATAGTTTTTATTAGTAAATAATGATGTTCAAAATAAAATAGTCCCTCCGTTGCCTTCTGCACGAAACATAGTGTGAGGTGGTTGCTATGCAACAACACTAACAGCTAGCGAACATATTAGACAGAGAGCGTTGATCCATTATTTGGCTGTTTATTTACATTCATTTGTATGTTGCCGTTTATTGTGCACCCACTGAAAAACTGTCCAGCATCCGTAGAGTGGCTTACGAGGTTACTTGTATAGGTTGAGGTTGTTCTAGGCTGTTGCTTGGCGTGGTGAGAATATTGCTCCACTTTCTCCGGTCCCCGAGATTGGGCTTCCAGTAGCTCTGGAGAGAGCTTTCGCACCTGTGGCCACTAACGGTCATCATGTCTCTGCTTTGTTTCAAGACCCGCATCAGAAAGCTTTTGAATGGTGGTACTTTTCCAGTTGGTCTACCTGCTCTTCACGTAGCTCTGCATGCCGTCGTTTAGGTGCTTTCTGGAGATAGGCACTCCTCAATCCACTCCTCCATAGTTAGGTCCAAGTTAACCTTACATGTTTCCATCTTAAGCTTTGTTAGTTAGTTTCGTAACGGACAAAATGTAACAGTGTAGCTTTTTCTCAGACGCGGAGGGATACCGATTTGTGAAAAGTAACTACAATTCTACCTGTGATATACGCTCATTATATCACGGCTAAGAACCAATCAGATTGCTTGATTTGACTTGTCCGTTTTATAAATATAAATACATTTCCAATCATTGAAAAATAAATAATTTTTTTTAACAAATCTACTTATCCTATATTAAACAAATTATTATAATTACTTTTATTTGTCTTTATTAAAAAAGGACCATACATATATTAAAAAAGAGAGTAAGTCCTTCTCAAAACTAACACTAGCATCTCGATTAAATCACCTGTTTCTCTTTCTTTTCTTGGAAAAAGTGGACGCTTTCTCGGTTTCTTTCCCCCCCGACCCCCCGACCCCCCGTTTGCCACAAAGGAAAAACAAGCTGGAGGTAATTGACATTAAGAAGCCAGGTATCCAATGGCAACTGAAGAATAAGACATCCTCAGTGAGGAAAGACAGAAAGCAAAAGAAAGTGAGAGAGAGAAAGGGGGCGACTGGTGTGTGTGTGTGTGTGTGTGTGTGTGTGTGTGTGTGTGTGTGTGTGTGTGTGTGTGTGTGTGTGTGTGTGTGTGTGTGTGTGTGTGTGTGTGTGTGTGTGTGAGGAAACCACCCCTGACAACCGTAACCTCCTCTCCTGCTTCCTGTAGCTCAGACATTCTTTTGGGATATGTTTTGTAATTTTAAGGCATTATTGGAGAAGAACCCTGCTTTAAAACTTGGAAATTGACACTTTTCCACCTTATTGAACCTCGTTGTCTACATTATCTGACAGCGTTATCTTCTCCGTAAAGTAAAAAAATGTTTCTTTTATTTACATCGTTGCAACTCAAAGTTATTTCAGCCGTCTGTTTTCTCAAAGTTCGGGATCTCCATCTGGTTCATGGATGGAAGTGAAACTAATTCATCGTGGAAAAACTGCTAAACCTGTTCCCCATAGGAAGAGGATTAAGCAGCCACATGAGAATTTGATTTAGATCTGACCAAAAGGGATTTTAGGTTTTTAGTTCTGAGTGTAAAGTCAGAATACAGAGAAAAAAAGTCAGAAATCTTTAAACATTTTGACTTTTCCTCCCGAGTTCTGACTGTAATCCAAGAACTACCCTCATGTGGAGCTAATTCTGATGACTTTATAAACTGCTTAAGCTGTAATCATATGTTATTTGTGAGTTTTACTTTGTTACTTTCCATCTGTGCAGTTATTGGATTCATGGTTTCTACCCCCGGCTACAAGGGTCACGGTGTCAGTGAGTAATCCTGCCTTTCTCTGCTATCTTTGATGTGACACACACCATCCACAATAATACAAAAATATATCCCTCCGTGCCAACATTTCCCGGTTCTGCTCCTCGTGTTTTTCTTTGTCTCCGTGAGAAATGTGGCATTTGAGATGCTGTCATGTTTCCAGCCGAGGCCCACACTCTGTTTATTTATTGGAGCTTATGGCAGCCTCTCTGAATCAACACGTAGGAGGGTGACGGCTGCATGCACTCCAAAAAATCATCTCATTTGATTTCCCTTTCAGAAACTGCACTGATCATTAGCTGCAGCAAGCGTGCAGAAAAGATCTTCTTTAATCCAGCCGCCTGATACTGCGTTCCTCTGCAAACACAATGTGAAATGCAGAGGCGCGAAAAGTATTTTTTTCTCAAGTAAAAGTAGTAATACTGCAGCGTACAGAAAGCTCTGCTCCACGTGGCACTCGCTGAATTCAAAATGTTCATTAAAAGTACTTAATATGCAGAATGGCGTAGTTAAGAATAACTATATTGTATCACTGGATTGTAATTATTGATGGTTTTTCAGTGTGTGTGTGTGTGAGTGTGTGTAGGTGTGTGTGTAGGTGTGTGTGTATGTGTGTGTGTAGGTGTGTGTGTAGGTGTGTGTGTGCGTGTGTGTAGGTGTGTGTGTATGTGTGTGTGTAGGTGTGTGTGTAGGTGTGTGTGTGCGTGTGTGTAGGTGTGTGTGTGTGTGTGTGTGTGTGTGTGTGTAGGTGTGTGTGTAGGTGTGTGTGTAGGTGTGTGTGTGCGTGTGTGTGTGTGTGTGTAGGTGTGTGTGCCAGAGTCCTGATTTTCAAGACCCGCACCTGCCCGCACCCGCGACGTGCAATACCAAATAGGGCTGCATGATTTTGGGAAAAAAATCTAATTGCGATTTTTCTGACAGATATTGCGATTCGAATTGCGATATTTGTTTTTAAGCGACTCAACGGAAGTTGATTGTAAAATGCGGCCATAACTCCGGCTAGGAAGGTCGTATCAACGTGCTCCCGTCTCTAGCACCCCCGCAGCCCGAGCTACGAGTGAAAGAACTAAACTTACATGAAACTTCCGTTGGGTTGCTTTAAAGTCAAGCTTCAGTTTAAGATTCTCCCTGTAATAGAAACACGTGATGGAGCATTACTAACCTGACTCAGGTGGTTCACCAAAGCATCTAAAGCTCCATTGGAAGCCATTTGGAAAGGGCAGGCACTTTCAAAAGCACTTGGCAGGTGATTGGATCAATCTGTCTATCACCTTCTATCATGGGCCACTTCTGATTGGTTAACAATGGCTGGTACATGTGGAGCACAGCACTTCTGATTGGTGTGGATGACTGACACACAATAAAAAAAGAAAAAAATTGTAAAAAAAAAGAAAAAAATTGTAAAAAAAAGAAAAATGTTCAAAAAAATCGCAGGCTTTGCGATTTGATAATTGCATCATTTAAAATCGCGATTTCGATTTAAAATCGATTAATCGTTCAGCCCTAATACCGAACCCGCCCCCCGCACATATTGCCAATTAGTTCCGCAAACCGACCCGAACCCGCATATCCTATGAGCAGTGAGAACAATTATTAACACACGCAGTTGCGTATTTGTCTCAAAAAGCGTGGGATGTTGGTTATTTTCTCCATCTAGGAACCAAAAGCCTCCCAGACGTTGGATTTCGCTCTTGAGGAAGTGTTATTGAAAATGCTGTATCCTCCGCTAGAGCTTCACCTCAGCCATTTTGAATGTGGCGCGCTCAGCAGCAGATTGATGCGGTGCAGAGGCTACGCGGTCCCGCGGGGGAAAGGTCTGAGGATTTAAACATTAAACTAAATTATTATTAGTTTAATATATTCATTATGCAACACCCGCGACCCGACCCGCATCTTCTTTGTTTTAACCAGAACACGAAAAAGAAGTTTGATAAAATACCACCCGCGAATCACTTTTTTTGCGGGTCACCCATCGGGTCGGGTACCAGGACTCTGGTGTGTGCGTGTTAAACTGTATTTCACCTCCTTTAGTCATGACTCATGAAAACAGATGGAAATATGCGAGTAAAATAAGTAACACTACATTTTAAAATTCATTTAAACGTCTTATGTTTATATCAATATTTTGATTATATTTGATCATTTTTTCGCATGCAGTTTCTAGAAGTTTGGACTATGTTGTAAATGTATTATCGAGGTTTCTTTAATTTCTCCCATTAACTGTTGGGTTTCTTGGGGAGTGTTTACTTGTCCTATGTGATTCCGCTTCTCCTCCTCCTCCTCCTCCTCCTCTTCCTCCTCCTCTTCCTCCTCTTCCTCCTCCTCCTCCTCCACGTCCAATTGTTTACCGATGAAACGCAACCCTTCATCCCGCTGCAGGAGCCCTTTTCTCCTTTATTGAAATGCAACTCAGATTGATGAGGAGAAAAGTGAAGATGATTTTCCAAAACCCCGCGGCCGGCTCTTTTTCAGCTCGACACCTTGTTCTCTCCTCGCTCTGCTTTTAAAGGAGAGCTCGTCACATCCATTACTCAATCTGTTCAATGGAGTGAAGCCCATTTACCAGTTGACTCATTTAAGACGGATCATTTACCCTTTCATCATCGCTGACAATGCCACTGATGTAACCGAGGGACTGTTTTAAGGTGGTATATATCATAATGTGTTGCTTTTTTTCTCTACTGTAGGGGAAGTCTCCTGATTAGAGTCGTAAGAGACTCACAAAACTCAATGCGGTTATATTGTTGAGAGAACGCCCATTAGGTTGTTCATGCTACATGGGACATGTGAAAACAGAAAGGATCTCTGTGGGAATTTGATAAGGCTTTCTGTCAGCCTAATGGAAATTAATTAAGGAGGCGTTGATATGATTATATAAGCAGGATGTGTGACGGGGATATTTAAATCATATAGGGAGTTCAATCCAGGTTAACATCGGATGCATTCTTTTTGTAGAGTAAATTAGCATCTCCCTGGTTCCCACGTTAATAATACTAACATGGTTTGTTTAGCAAGACACCACTTTATGATTTCTGAAGTAAAAAGCTAGTGCTGGGCTATAAAGGAACTACAGCACGGTCACATGACTTCACATCACCACCGCTAAGCTAAAGGAGTCTAATGTTAGGCTATAAAGGAACTACAGCACGGTCACATGACTTCACATCACCACCGCTAAGCTAAAGGTGGTTAATGTTAGGCTATAAAGGAACTACAGCACGGTCACATCATCACATGACTTCACGTCACCACCGCTAAGCTAAAGGTGGCTAATGTTAGGCTATAAAGGAACTACAGCACGGTCACATCATCACATGACTTCACGTCACCACCGCTAAGCTAACGGAGGCTAATGTTGGGCTATAAAGGAACTACAGCAGGGTCACATGACTTCACGTCACCACCGCTAAGCTAAAGGAGGCTAATGTTGGGCTATAAAGGAACTACAGCACAGTCACATGACTTCACATCACCACCGCTAAGCTAAAGGCGGCTAATGTTAGACTATAAAGGAACTACAGCACGGTCACATGACTTCACGTCACCACCGCTAAGCTAAAGGCGGCTAATGTTGGGCGTGATGACGTTTGGTCGTCTCATTTAGACACTTTTTAGCAACCACCATTTTTTTATTCACCAGTCAGTGGAGTATTTACTGATGTATCTTATCACGCAGAACAAAACAAGAACATCTCTGCAGCTCGATAGGACTCATTCAAAAATACATTGACTTCAACACGAGGCAACAGGAAGTGGTGAACTGCTGACTCATTTCGGGATTTCAGGACTCATTCCTGCACCACATTATAGCATTATTATTATTATTTCAAAATGTATTGTAACGCTGTAATCCTGCTAGTAATCTCTATTTTATTTTGAATGTAACCATAATCAGTTTTTTAATGTAATTGTAATCGAATACCGTTAAAAAAAAAAAAAAAAAATGGTATTTTGACTACCTAATCTCATCACATGTAACAGTTACTCCCACAGCAGGGTTACACATCCAGATATCGCTGGGTTACTGAACAGCCTCTCACCTGTCTGTTGCGTTCATCAGTGATCCTCTGGATCTGGATCTTTTTCCTCCCCATGGTTCTGGCAGTGTGTCGAGGTCAGAGGTCACGGATGGCTGTCGCTGAATTTCCTTCCTCAGGTCGTCCTCTCAGTGCACGCTGGTGTTAGCAGCCCGGCAGGGAGGCTGTGACCCAGTAGATTTAGAAATAAAAAATTAAAAAACAGGGAGGAGGAGGAAGTCGGGGTTCGGTGTGCGGCGCCTTCTTCAGATCATGTTCCTGATTCCAGAGCCAGGTCATCCACACTCAGGTTGATCTGGGATCCTCTGCCCTCCCCTTCACCTCAGCTGGGCAGATCCTGGAAAACAACACAGACATTCATTAGTACACAGAGAAAAGGGGGGAGTTTGCACACTGTGACCCACTTTAGCTGCTGGATTCAAGATGCAAGGCTTGTATTATCATGTGTATATTAGCTACAGTGTAGATATGACAGTGAACATCTTAGGTCACAGGCTCCTCCAGCAGTGCAACACAATAAAACAAGATACAATTGTGCAAGTAAATGCAAATAAAATAGAATAGAAATAGTGCAAGAAGAGTCTATATACAAGTAATTGGAATATGACTACGGTTTGCAACGACCCCTCACACACAACGACAGAAAAAATGATGCAGCGATGCATTCGAGGCGCAGACGAATCAGAAGATTCAAATTCAAAGGTTTTATTATCATGTGCACAAAGCTAGTGTAGAAATGGGAATACAATTCTTCTGACATGAGCTCCTCCAACAATACAACATATATAATCAAATACAAAAATACAAAATAAAGAAGTGCAAAAAGTCTATATACATGTAAATAGAATGTGATATGTCCAAGAACAGAATATAAAATAAAATAATGTAAATTAAAGGCCACTTGATGATGTCATAACGATGTTTTGTCTTGTGTAACCATTAGCCAATCAGCAACCAAGGTAACCCCCCCCCCCCCCCCCACCTTATCACCTGAATCTCCTCCTAGAGCACCATTGAGTTCTTTGTAACCAAATGTCTCTCAGAGGGGCGTGGGGAGGGGCTCCTTATTTTCATCTAAAGTAACAGACAGAGAATCAGCACTTTGGAGACAGGGCTGAAACAGAGGGGATTATGGGTAATGCTGCAATGATCTGTTTGGTGTTTCAGACAAACACTTCATATAAATAAGTATATTGCAAGATGACCAACAGGAATGTCTGTGTTGTTGTGTGTGTGTGTGTGTGTGTGTGTGTGTGTGTGTGTGTGTGTGTGTGTGTGTGTGTGTGTGTGTGTGTGTGTGTGTGTGTGTGTGTGTGTGTGTGGTCTACTAGGGGCCGTGGTGGTTATATAGTGGTGGTGGGAGTTATGGAGGGTGTTTGTAGGGCTCCACGCAGAGCAGGAGGCCCTCGGGGGGGGGGGGGGGCTGTGTCAGCTTCATTAGAGGCATCAGCGCCACATCACTGATCCGCTGGTCGCCCGCGGCCCCCGGCTGCCCCGGACTGACACTACCAATGTGTTTCCCTCCCGATGGAAAGCAGCGAGGAGAAACCGTGAACGCCACATATTTAAAAAAACGCCATCATAAAATGTGGCTCATTTATGACCAGAGATGGCAAAAGTACACAAAACCACCAGATTCAGAGACGGTTTCATCCCACAGGCCATAAGACTGTGTAACACCTGAACCTCCATAACATTCATCTGTTTGCAACTCATATGTATCAATATTCCAATTACTATTGTATTGTATTGGTATTTACTTGCCCCGGACAGACACTCTGAATGTGTTTCCCCCCGATAATTAGTCGGAGACTGTTAACGCCACATATTTTCCATCATAAACGCGGCTAATTTATGACAGGAAACAGGTTTCACTCTGCGATCTGTGTCAATAAAATAACGCACTAATGGACAATATTGCACTAATGCACATTCTCAAAATATTGAAGTGACTGTTATGTTGTATATACTGATTGTTGTGCTTTTATTTAAGTCTCTGTCTGTACACACAAACTGGAAGATTGACATTAAAGTTGACTTTGACTAAAAGCCAAGACGTTGAAGCAGAAATGTGTAGTGGCCAAACGGCAGTACGTGTCAGTCCGCGACTTCAATGTTCAATGGCCCCAAATCTTTTTTCCCCATTGAGTCAAATGTATTTTTGAGGGTCTTGATTAGTGTTTCTCTTCAGTGATCGTGATGTTCTGGTACATGTTTGTTTTCCTTGCATCGTGTCTTAATATCTGTCCTTGTTTGACGTTACAAATGGAGCTGCTGTTATTCAAGAAAAATATAAGACTTGATCTGACAGGAAAGTATTATTGTATCGCATCGTATATTCTGTGACTCCGTGATCTGTGTGATAAAAGCAGGGCAGTACGACCGTTGACACTGGGATGAACATTACTCTACATTACGCTCCTTACACACACATTCACACACTATTGCCACATAAACACAACCAATGCAAACCAACAAAACACCTGATCTTGCGTTATTAATGTCAAGTAGTGAAACTAAAATTACCATCCATTCAACCATCATTAAGCCTAACATGAAATTAACGATCAAACAATTATTCAAGATTTAATAAATCACTTCTGCTCCAAATGAATAATAATTAATTATACCGTTACGCTCTTGTATTAAAAGTCCTTAAATTGTATATTTATCTATCCAGCAATTATGGACGTTCAATTACAAGAAAATAGGGTCTTTTTTAGGGTATAAAAAATGAACTTCACAGCAAGGGAAGAATTTGACTTTAACTCTCAAAAAGCAATTTTTTGTTATTTTTGTATTTTGATTTCCCTGACTCTCGAGTCAAGCATGTATGAGTCGGGAAGATCTCTCCGATTAAACTCTTATAATATAAATACTGAACACTGACCTAATTGTATGTAACACGGAGAAAATACGAAGAGTGTAAAAAGCCGTGTCTAATTCAGCCGTGCATCTAATTAACCATGAAATAAAGGGTGGTCTGCGATACTCTCCAATGCATGATCAGAAACAGGTTTGGCACTTCATACATTTCAAATGTCAAAAAGGGAAAAGTGGAGAGAGAAAAGCCCAGAGTGTTTCTGCAAATTCATGCAGACTCATGAATGAATGAGGAGGCAGCAGCAGACCAGGAATGGCAACAGAAGCGAGGACCGTTTTAGGCCCCGTTTCCTACTATTTGCGGTTCAGCTTTTAAAAATAGCGCGCTATATATATACACTTACAGACTGTGTGTACACACACTGCGCAGTGTGCACACGTCACATGACAGTGGGAGAAAAAAGTGGCGGCAGTGTGCAGAGCTGAAGCCTCTGGAGACAGACACAACACAGGCTCTCCAGCATTGTTTGCTTTCCCTGTACCTGCAGAAGAAGAAGATAAACGCCCTCTACTTACACCCATTCTTCTGAAACAAAGAATGTGAAATTGTCCGTCATGAGACTGACATTCCCTTTGTGCAGCTGTGGGCGGCGCACAGCACGCTCGTTTAGAGAGGATGCAATGGGCTTGCTTTGGCGATGAGTTGCTTATGAATTATGGAAGACCGTTGAGAGCCTGGTTTCCACTTGGAAAGTCTAGCTGCAGGAACTGAATGTACAAAGCATTGGCAAACATATTTCTGATATCAGCTTCCAGCTCCTACAGCACAATCATTTTCAAAAAAAATCCATGTTTGACTCCTCTGCTTCTCTTCATCGTCATGTCTTTCAATTCTGACTGGCAGAGATGTAATAAGCGAGAGCAGGAAAGCGTACAGTGGATCACCTCATTAGTGTACTTTTTGAAAAGAGTAGGTGTTACCAATACGTTTTAACATTGGTTCTTGTCATTCGGCAGAGTAAAGAGGTGTTGGTAACATCACTTCCTCTCTCGCAAGCCTTCGTTATCCTCTGAAAAGCCAGCGATGAAGTTCAAAGCAGTGCGCCGAGGGATTTGTCTTTAGGTTGTGGGCTGATCACACATGAAAAGGCGGCTTTATCTGCCCGCCGGTGGTCAAATCTCGACCTTTTACCCTTCATGCTGCGCGGGCTCGCTTCCCATGTCTGATGTCAGGCCGAATCTCTGCTCTCACACGGGAAGCAGGAGGCCTGGAGTGTGTCCCTGCCTCGCTGAGCAGCAGGGAGCGACAGGCGGGCTCTGGACAATGAAAAGATTAACGCTGATAATTACGAATCTACAGCGGACCCGGATAAGAGCCCTGGGGAACGCCCAAAAAACGTTTTGCCGGCTTATTTCACAAGGGGCCAGTGACAAGCTCCTCTTCTGAATATTGCATTGGACTCGGGGAATAAGGACATAAAAGCACATATTGGAGCAAAGAGCTTCTAAAGAATGTGCTCAGCAGAACATTAGAAGAACAGATGCTGGAATGTCCCTGTGGATTAATGTAACTAACTAAATATCAGTGATGCTTCTTCCTTGGATAATACCTCCATGCAAATTGCATTGAAAAGAAAACCTTCAGCAAACTAGTCGGATAGTAGTGTCTGTTTTGAATTGCAATTGTTTTAAGAGTTGCTCAGATATTGTGATTTGTTTTAGTACAAGAATTTCAAACGTAAGACATCTTAATGCTGCATTTTGGGGTTTTCCCTCATGTTTTTGTGCATGTAAATGTTCTGCAAAGGCTACGAATACAGAGTTCCCAAAGTAGGGACCTTTAAATGTTATTAGATTGTGCTGTAAAAAAGATGAATCAAACGTTTTTATTAAAGATACAGCGTAAAACCTACGTATGAAAATTAAACAGATGTACTATCAGTGTCCACAAAGCTTCAGAGAAGGCACATCAGGTCATAGCCTCACACTTAGAATTTGTTTTGCATTGGATCATTATCCCTGACATCTGTTGCTACAACATTTCAAAGCCTCAGTGTTTTATTCCAACGATGTGGGTGGAAAACCACGAGCAGCGAGGGCAATATTATATCTTGAAATGTATTCATGAGGAGAGTCTTTGCATGTTCTTGTTTAGAAACAGAGTTGTTGCATCTGGAAGCTTCCCAGTACAGCTACAGTCTCCTATTGTTGGAGAATAAGAAGCTTCCTTTGGGCGATCAGGGGTTAAGTGACTTGCTAAAGGGCACGTCACGCAGATTTTCCCAGCAGAGACGAGGGGTTTTGTGAACTGGTGACCTTCCTCCTGACAACCTGCCTTGCTTTGCTGTCCTCAAGGCTAACACTGCCCCTTAATATTACTGATATATCGCCACCTATGTGTGTGTGTGTGTGTGTGTGTGTGTGTGTGTGTGTGTGTGTGTGTGTGTGTGTGTGTGTGTGTGTGTGTGTGTGTGTGTGTCAGAGGCTGCGGGGCTGTGACTGAGTCATGACACAGAAAACACAAATCAGACAAAACGCAGCGAGTAGAGACTTTGTGTTTGGGTTGGACGGCATTCTGTTGTTGGCTTTAATAAAAAGGAAATATGTGATGTAATGCGATGACGATGAGGCTGTCTGTGTGAGAGCAAAATAAGGCCTGACTGACAGTATAATAACTGGGTCAGATGCAGGTGATAATTAGAGCAGAACTAAATCGGAAAGTCTGGAATGAAATACATTTACACGGTTTATTTATACATGTCTTGTTGGTGTAGAGCAGGGGTTTTACATGTTTGACACTGTGGTCTTCTTCACACAGTATTGACACAATTGATCCCCTTAACTACCCAATATTTAGCCCAAAAAAGACAAAATTGCGCCATTAAATGTATGCCAAATGAGCAATTAGCACTTCTTGTTTGCTAGATTACAACAAGTATCATTGGATTGCTTTAGTTCTGAAGAATACTTAAAAACATGAGGATTCTCAAGCACATCTGCAAATACGAGGAAGCCTCCTTTTTCTGTACCTTTTTCTATCATTTCTATCAGGTTTTAGGGATATTTGGGTACAGTCTGAGTCATGACTCGAAGAAGGAGTATAAATAACGCCTTAACTCATTTTAAAACATTAGATTATCAGGCAAATATGAGCAGCGTCTTTTTTTATATAACTTTTCTATCATTTCTGTTTTTTAAGGGATATTTGGGTTCAGATTTCAATGAGTTATAACTCAAAGAAAGACAATGATTAACCTCTTCAAAAACCTGGCGTTCTCAGGCAGATCTGCAAATATGAAGAGTGCCTTTTTTCAAAAATAGTTTTGCAATATTTTCTACAAGGTTTATGGACGTTTGGGTTCTAAGTTAAGACTCAAAGAAGGAGTATAAATAACCCCTCTTGCAGTATCTTGTCTAGGGAACACAAATTCCCCCCAAAAAGTCATCATTCTAAAAATCTTTTTCAGTGATTTCAGAGGAGCGTTATCAGTATGCAGTTTGCAACTTACAAATAATTTATCGAAGATATCATATTCCATTTACTTGTATATAGACTCTTCTTGCACTATTTCTATTGTATTTTATTTGTATTTACTTGCACTATTTTATCTGTTTTATTGATTTGCCCTGTTAGAGGAGTCTGTAACCTAAGATTTCCATTGACATATCCACACTGTAGCTATGTACACATGACAATTAAAGCCTTGAATCCTTGAAACATAACTGAAGCATCGATATATTGGTCCGTCCTGAGTGTGTGTTGTCTGTGAGTCTTCTTCTTGCATGTCCATTCTTTACTGGCCCGGCGTGTTAAGTGGCAGCAGAGCGGCCTGCAGCAGAAAGATAACAGTCAACGGTGGTGGGGGTTCTTGTTGGGGGCGGGGGTGAAAATGGCTGCTGGCGCCATGCCAAAGGACTGCTGAGATATGGCACCAACATCTGCCGGTAAAAACCACTGCAAACACCCCGACTGCAACGTCCACTGTCACCAAAGTGGGATTATTACACCCTGAACGATTTAAACAGGCCCTAATACTATAATTACTCTGACAACAATCAACAAGTGGGACAATGTCCACATACCATTTTCCAAGTCTTTTTCAAATTGATTCCAAAAAGAATAAAGTGACTCTCAAGCGGCCGCCTCGATAAAAAGTTATGCACTGTTTTTCAGAGCGCTAAGGCTTTTTTAGCGTGTTCTTTTTAAGTTAAAGGGGCCATATTATGCTTTTTGGGGTTGTCCCTTCCCTATAGTGTGTTATATAGGTATTTAGTGCATGTAAATGGTCTGCAAAGGCTAAAATCACTGTGTCTCTCCCACACTGTTGGCTACTTTTGGGGCATTATGGGTCTTGACTGCCATTGAAATGACTAAAAAGTGTGTTTTTATTTCCCCAATCTACTGCCAATAAAGTTCACATATTTCAATTCATGTTGCAAAATTCTGATCTGCGTTATTGTTACTTTGAACTTGCACATTATAAACACTTATAAACAACAATTGAATAGACGCTGCCGCCACAACAGTTGATTCTAAAAATAAAACATGTTACTCTGAGGCATGCTGGGACATCAAAGTGTCCAACAGATATCAGAGGCTGAGAGTCATGAGACGTTTACAAATCATGGTGACTGTTGATGAAACGTATGAAGAAGAATGTTCATATGCAGGAGATCTGCGGAGGGCGTCAGGTTTCAGGAGGAGGGCGACCGGCCTCTGAAGGATCACACCAACATCAAAATGACTGATCCGTCCTTCAGTTTGAAGCTGAGGAGGATCAATATTTCACCAATAATCATTTATCACTCAGTGTTCACTCAGTCCGACCCTCACAGGACGGGGGAAACATGTGATGACAAATGATGCCGCCAGAGGATTAATGCAACTGTGGATCACATGAAGTGAAACCAGCAGGTGTTTGAGGTTGGGAGGCGAGTATAGTGTTCGCTAAATCTGACACCTTCGAGCATAAAAGTCAGATCTGGGGCAGAAGACCAAGATCAAGCGATCAAGATCAACGCTTCTGAGACGTCGAAATGTATAATCTTTGAACTTAAATATGCCATGTAGACATAAACAGTAGTTTCTTTATTAATTATTTGTTTTAAAGGACTACTTGTTAGTAATTCATATGGTATACAGTTTTGAATTTGTCCGGTTGACCAATCACAACACAGCCGGCCAGCTAACCAATCAGAGCAGACTGGGCTCTGGTTTCAGACAGAGGGTGAAAAGAGGTGCTGCTGCACAGGCAGTATGAGAACAATAAAGAGCTTTCTGAACATTAAAGCATGGAGACATGTAGAGACACTACATACTGATATACACCTGAACATCAGCAGGAGAGGACTCTTTAAAGTAGAGACACTACATACTGATATACACCTGAACATCAGCAGGAGAGGACTCTTTAAAGTAGAGACACTACATACTGATATACACCTGAACATCAGCAGGAGAGGACTCTTTAAAGTAGAGACACTCCATACTGATATACACCTGAACATCAGCAGGAGAGGACTCTTTAAAGTAGAGACACTACATACTGATATACACCTGAACATCAGCAGGAGAGGACTCTTTAAAGTAGAGACACTCCATACTGATATACACCTGAACATCAGCAGGAGAGGACTCTTTAAAGTAGAGACACTACATACTGATATACACCTGAACATCAGCAGGAGAGGACTCTTTAAAGTAGAGACACTCCATACTGATATACACCTGAACATCAGCAGGAGAGGACTCTTTAAAGTAGAGACACTACATACTGATATACACCTGAACATCAGCAGGAGAGGACTCTTTAAAGTAGAGACACTCCATACTGATATACACCTGAACATCAGCAGGAGAGGACTCTTTAAAGTAGAGACACTCCATACTGATATACACCTGAACATCAGCAGGAGAGGACTCTTTAAAGTAGAGACACTACATACACCTGAACATATGGTATGTCTTCATTGCATCAGTGTCACTTTAAGCCGTCTATAGGTTCATCATGAAGGCATTAATGCCAAAGTTCATGCGCAGTTCAGCAGCATCAAAGGGCAGTGTAATTATGAATCAGCTTTTAAGGTGGAGACGAGAGGGGGTTTCGTTCCTCATATGGGGCAAACCGCCAATGGGGGTGGGGGAGTTGGTGGGGGGGTTATTGGCGTCTTATCAGGCCTCTGAATTCCCTCATCGGTCTCAGCGAGGCTCGGTTTGCAGCCCAACCTTGAGGATGTTCTGCCAGCAACCGCCTGATATTTACAGCCTGTTGCTGCATGTTCCAGGGCAACCATTTGACACGCAAGCACGCTCCACTTCAGTTACCCAGCATGCCTCTCGACTATATCAACAAAACCCTATGGCTGATATTGTGGCAGAATCATCCGCAGTTTCATTCCACAGGCCATAAGTACGTTTTTGTGTTTCTCTTATTTTCCTACGATACAGTTCTGATTGGCTGTGAATAAGAACATACGACTATTTCTACGTATTTATTTATTTTGAGAAAGGGGCAGGTAATATAAGATTGTTTTCTTAATGTGTGTTTATCGAGACATGTTTTGTAAATAACTGTTATACATTAAGTTATGCATACCATGAACGGAATAAAAATGAAATGAAATGACACGATTTAACACCTGAACTTTTGAAAGAACATCCATAACCTTCATCTGTCACACATTAGTTATCCAATATATCAGATTCCAACTACTTGTATAGAGACTCTCCTATTTGATCTGTTTTATAGTGTTGCTCTGTCGGAGGACCTAAGATGTTAATTGTCATATCTACACTGTCGCTATGTGCACATGACAATAAAAGCCTTGAATCTTGAATCATCAGCAGGTGGAGTGAAAGGGGGGGCTGTGACAAATAGTGGAGGAGGGGAAGGAGCTGCTGGCTGTACATCTGAAGCTTGTGGCTGTGCGATGCCAACCCTGGCAGTGGAACATGATCTCTCCCCTCCTCCCTTTCTCCTCCTCCTCTTAACCAATCATGGGTGAGTCTTTGGAGAGGTGGGGGGCTGATGCAGTGCAAGGACAGCACTTCTGAGGTGGTGGTTTTTAGGGGGGGAGGGGAGGAGATATACGCCCGTGAATCACACCCACGCTGCCGGGCCGCTGTCAATACTGCAGTCTACAGGAGCACGGACACACACACGTACACACACGTACACAACAACAAACAACACACACCCACTCGTTTAACACGGGGCGCCCTTACTGTCACTTATCCACTGTTTGCTCTCATAGCCTCGGGCTGGTTCAAATCTCACATATTTATCTATTAAAACAATAAGCAGTATTTTATTTCACTCTACAGGATTTCATTTGAGGTCTTCTGGTTGAATGTTACTTGCATATGGTTAACTTCTACTACTTGCACTCCATTTGTTGTATTTCTTATATATTGATGTTGCATTGTGGGAGGACCCTGTGACTGAAGATTTAAACTACACTGTAGCTTCACTTCCTTTAGTATTGTGGATCCTGTTGTATGTTTGACTTTTTATTATCCAGAATATTGTATATTGTTTTGTTTGTATTTGATATAATATTTTTAATTTAATTTGTATTTGTTCATTCTCTTTTCCACTTTCTAAAGTATTTAAAGTATTTTATTATAAAGTCTGAACACACTTCTGCTTCTTTGACAAAAGTATTTCCCAAATTGGGATCAATAAAGTATCTATCCATCTATCATGTATCTATCCATCTATCTATCTATCATGTATTTATCCATCTATCTATCTATCCATCCATCTATCTATCCATCTATCTATCCATCCATCTATCCATCCATCTATCCATCTATCATGTATCTATCCATCCATCTATCATGTATCTATCCATCTATCTATCTATCCATCTATCCATCTATCCATCCATCTATCCATCTATCATGTATCTATCCATCCATCTATCATGTATTTATCCATCTATCTATCTATCCATCTATCTATCTATCCATCTATCTATCCATCCATCTATCCATCTATCCATCCATCTATCCATCCATCTATCCATCTATCCATCCATCTATCCATCCATCTATCCATCTATCATGTATCTATCCATCCATCTATCATCTATCTATCCATCTATCTATCCATCCATCTATCCATCCATCTATCCATCTATCCATCCATCTATCATGTATCTATCTATCCATCCATCCATCTATCTATCTATCCATCCACCCATCTATCTATCCATCTATCCATCCATCCATCTATCCATCCATCTATCCATCTATCCACCCATCTATCCATCTATCCATCTATCCATATATCTATCTATCCATCTATCATGTATCTATCTATCCATCTATCCATCTATCCACCCATCTATCTATCCATCTATCCACCCATCTATCTATCCATCTATCCATCCATCCATCTATCCATCTATCATGTATCTATCCATCCATCTATCCATCCATCTATCATCTATCTATCCATCTATCTATCCATCTATCCACCCATCTATCCATCCATCTATCTCTCTCCCTCTCTATCCGTCACATATGTCATTGAAGTGCTTAAACTTGGAATACAGTTAAAAAACCCTATAATAAACCCGTGCATGTGAGCGTCCACACAGAGGCCTTTTGTCCAGCGGCTCAGGAAGCATGTGGAGCATAACGGACGTGTTGGCAGTCACACAATGCTGCGAGTTTGTCGTGTTGTTGACTCGGAGACTTGTTCCCGTCACGATGTGGTTTGACCTGTCGGGTTACATCACTAACACACAGTTCAGAGCACTAAGAGTTACACCCATGCCTGAGAGGTGGAGGTGAGCGGAGGCTACGGTGCAACAATGAGGGAGACACGTCTGTTTGATAGTTATTGTTGGCAGTTCACCTGGCAGAGATTCAGGAACTGTTTCAACCCTCAGGCTTGTGTGCAAAATGTCTCCAAGTTGTTTGTTTTGTCTCTTCCAAAACAGCAATTGGTTCCCATTCCTGTCAGTAGAGCTTACAGAAAGCAATGTTTCACGTGCACAAGCCAACAGAGAAAGGAGAACTAATGATTATTAATATTAAATGTAAACTGATATAAAAAGAGAGAAGCAGCAATCCCTCATCAGAATACCTTTATTCGTCCCACAGAGGGGACATTTGCATATTTAAGAAGCTGAAACTGATAAATGTCACCGTCTGTTTGACACCTGAGCCCAGTCTGCTCTGATTGATGACCATGTATGTGCAGAAAAACCTACATAACACCTGGAAACCCCGACAAAGCAAAGTAGGGTGCCTAATTAAACAATCATCAAGATTGTAAAATGCTAACCTTTTCGCAGCAGAGTGAAATATAAAGCAGAAAGGACCCGAGGTTAGAAGAAAAACTGTCAAAATGCTCCTGAAAACTGAGTATTTTCGTTGGATTGCAACTTATTTCTATTCCATTAAACCCAAGCACTCAATCCAGGAAGCCAGCGGGGGTAGATCAGGTAGATCTTCAGCTGTCGGCCTGTGGGTGGCCGTGTGTTTGACAGACTGGAAAAGTCCACAGGTTCAATCCCAGCAGCAGCTGCTTGTCTGCTTCGTAAGAGTGACGTTTCTTAATGTCTCAATACACATGTTCTCTGATTAATGCAATCAAACGTTGTCTAAGGAGTGCTGTTCCTAAGTTCCCGCACCCAAAATGATGTCTTTGAATTGCTTGTGTGACTAAAAACTGAGAAAAACTGCCACAAAATCAAATAATTGACAGGAAAGCTCTCTGCAGCTATTTAATAAACATTCAGAATTGTAAAACCACTTATAAAGCAAGAATACCAATTAGTCTTTGGATGCACATTTTTAAATATGAGGATTTTCTGCTATCTTTTGAGTTGTTGGTCAAAACCTTACATGTAAATATGCTTCCTACGGCTCCTGGAACATTTTGAACCAAATACATAATCTAACATTTATTTAAAATAGGAAATAACCCCAAACTGCAGACCTAAACAGAATCAGAATCAGAATGGACGTATGTGTTAGCTTTACCAGAGGTTTTAATGACTCTAAAGATACACAGTTTGTAAAAGAGTAAGTTACCGTAGTCATTGTCCATGAAGAGCTCCTGCTTGCTTATAGGTCCTTATTAGTATTCCTTAATCTATAACCCTAACCCTAACCCTACCATTGCAGGACTTGCAGTACAGTGTTTTAGGAATGTGAGCTTTCTAAGACGGTTTACAGGTATCCTCCCTCACCGTTTTTCCCCATTGTCTTAAATCTGTGACAACAAAAGGTCTGTGACAGGAAAGAAAAAAGCTCTCTAGACAAAACACTGATGACATCAATGTGACACTGGAGGACAGAGGCATGTGTACGAAAGTTTGGCGTCACCAGTCGAACACGTTCTCCTCAACGAAGCCTCGAAGGAGAGTCCGTCGGTCGAGATCAAGGGCGCCGACAGACGCTCAGATATAGCCGTTTATCTCCAGCACTATCAGGGTTATTCTCATGCATGCAGGTAAGGAGGAATGTTGTGGTTTCATACCTTTTTTTAAATAGTTCCCCCATCAATAACGAAGACATGTGGCCAGGCAACACTGCAACCCAATACACTTGCAGGAACAGGCGCGTGTAACGTTATTACAAAACGCGCCGAGAGATTGACTCGCCTCAAGGAAACTCATTCTCTGTCACAATTAAACGCCGTCGTCTGAAGAACAGCAAACAGCATTGAGAGGCTTTATCACTCACGCTGGATGTGTAGCTTGTGAGAGTAATCCTATACACTTTGGAGATTTGTTATAGTAGGTATAGAGGCAGACAGACCATTTCTTATGAAAGAAAATGAAGATAAGGCTGCTATCTCCTGAGCTCTGAAAGAGTACCTCGAGGCTGCTGAACAGGGATAAACAACTTCCTGCCGTTTACCTTCCGTTAGGCTTTGAAAATATATAGCAAACAACAAGGTAAAGGAAAACCATAAGCTTTAACGCTTTTATATTTGCACCAAGGGAGGTGTGTGGTGCAGTGGATTGTGCGTTGGTGTTGGGCTCAGGGTTCAAACCCCACTGCAGTCAGCATGTCGTTGTGTCCCTGAGACTCTTCGTGGGGATTGCCCACAGTATTGAGTATGTAAGTCGCTTTGGATAAAAGCGTCTAACAAGTTAAATGTAATTTGACGAAAATCCATTAATAGTTATTTCTCATACAAGAATGGCAGTGAATTATATATTCATCCTTTCATATGCTATGTTCTTTCTCAGTTTTCATCATATTTAAGTCAATATAAATGGGTTTTGGGCTGTAAAACAAGGATTAAAAAAACATCACAAGAGAGAAACTTGCTAAGAAATGTCATAAACCAAACTATTGTTCAAGCAAGTCATCTTCATAATATAAAATTATAGAATAATCATTAGTTGATGTCCTTTTTAATCGTAATTCATGTGAATACTTTTGGTTTTTGACTGAATAAAACAAGATTTAAAACACGTTGGACTTTTAGAAACTCGTATAGACCGAACGATTAATTGAGAAAATTAATCAGAAGATGTATTGAGTGTTAAAAAGCGTTAGTTGATGTCCTTTTTTAACGTAATTCATGTGAATATCTTTGGTTCTGTTTAAAAACACGTTGGACTTTTAGAAAAATAAGATTCCAGTGAATATCTTTGTGTTTTGGACGTAGAAAAACATCACCTTAGACTTAAAGAAACTCAGATATACATTTTAAACACCATAACTTTAATAGATAAGAAAATAACCCCTGGTCTCAGTCCTATAAAGTACACAACATGGTGTAAGCAGGTGTCAAGGGCGCTCACTCGACACAGTAATGGCCGCCGCGTAAGCCTTCAATTCCAGAAAGAAAGAGAACAGGTGTGACGTTAGGAGCTGCACCACAACACAAGCCATCCACCATAAATCTCCCCCGACAGACCCCCCTCCAATCTGGAGACCATTTCTCTCAGCAGATTTTCGGGGGCTTGGGAAGGTGTCAGCTCGGCGGCTGATGATGGAAGACAGTCCACAAAACAAGTCACCTCGCCCCCCCCCCCCCCCCCCGTATCTCCCTTGAAAAAGTCCTGAGAGGCGCCAGCAGAGAAACCCATGCCTCCCCCGGCTGATTAGAGAACAGAAACAGAACATTTCGGAGACACTCTTTCACTTCGGCTTGAATGTAGGCCTTGAGATAAAGCCACTCAGAAACTAAAGTACACCAAGGCCTAAAAACGCATCTTTTTAGAATAGACGTCATTTTGTTGTTTTTGTTGTTTTGTTTCAACCATTTTACTCTGTAGCACTTTGACTTTTGTTTACTAATGAAAAGTGTGGTTATAAATCAAATTGATTATTACACTTCAATACCTACGATTAGCAATTTGGGGTTGAGTATCTTCCCCAAGAACACTTTTCAAAGTTATTCAAGTCAACATTGTTCGGGTTCTGGACTGAAAACACAAGATATAAAAAGATTTAAATCACGCTGGACTTTTAGAAACTCGGAAAGATCTAGACTAAATCTAGGCTTCGAAAAAAGGCACTAAGAAACGTACATACACTTCAATACCTACTTGAGTCATTTGTGGTTAAGTATCTCGCCCAAGGACACTCGGACATGTTGACTAAAGGAGCTGGGAGGATCAAACCGTGACCCTCTGATTGGTAGATTTACACCCTAAGCCATAGTCGTCCCAAAATGTTAGTTTTAGCCAAAGGAGAAGTTATTAAACACTTAAAAAACGCCGTCAACGATGACATTTCTTCTCGAAAGTAATCATGGTTTCAAGCGAAGTGGCCAAAGCAATTACATTAGAGGAAACACACACACACACACACACATTCTTAAGAGTTGCAATGTCACTCTTACCGTCAAAGCTTAGAGATGCCAAAAGGCGGTATGGAAGTGCTCGGCCACACGCACAGAGGAGAAAGGCTTGATGGAGGCGAGTTAATTTAAAAAAGCGTTGGGATATTCCAGTGAAGTGAAGGGTCTCAGAGATACAGTCCTGACGAGGGCGAGGGTCCGACAGCACATGTGCCACCGCCTGCTGCAAAAGTGACAACTGCTGGAGGAACGCCTCACTCTGGACGCCCCAAATTACCCTTCTCAATTCCACCCCCCCGGAAAAAACCCTACCCCCTCAAATCCCTCCGAGGTCACCCTTTGCCCTAATATGCCTTCAGCAACTGCCACCAATTCATCAGTGTCTGCAATTGAGGTGCTTGTTGTTCGGCTCTTTAAAAAAGCAGTCCATTTACGACAAATGAGGTACACTTCAAAGCTGCAGCTAACACTTATCATCGACTGATCTGTCAATACTTTTCCCGATCAATTGGTTCGTCATGTAGTCTACTAAATGTGAACATGTTCAAAAGTCCCCCGAGGTGACTCCGTTAAATTGCTACTCTGCTTTCAATCACTGCCAGTTGTCTTTGGTTTCTTTCAAATTCCTTACAGTTAAAATAATGAATTATCAGCCTCTTGAGACCCTTGAGTTTTGTTCAAAGGATAAACAGTTTGTATAAATGGAGGTTCACCTTATAGTGGGGCTTAAACGATTATTATTCCAAAATGAAAATGAATTATTATTGATTGACAATTAATCATTTATCAAGCAACAACAGCTTCTGAAATGTGAGGATTTGCTGCTTTTATTTAGTTTAAATCTTTGTAAATTGAATTTGTTTTGACTTTGAACAAGACATTTAGAAGATGTTTCATTATCTTGACCAATTGTACAAAACAAAACCATTCATATTGATAATAATCATCAGATTGGATTACACAACCTAAACACATGTACCTGTGTGTGTGTGTGTGTGTGTGTGTGTGGCAAAAGAGTGATGGAGTCACTAGGTGCCTAGCTAAGTGTGTCAGATCCTCGTCGCGAACCAATCTGTCTCTTGTGCACATTTGTGTGTGTGTGTGTACATCCTCCATTTGGATCATGAGCTGCTGGCAGTGGGATGGCAGCTGCCAACATACCTTTTGTTCCACTGGACCCTTCAAGGCCCCCCACCCCCTCCCCCCGAAATCCACACACACACACACACACACACACACACACACACACACACACACACACACACACACACACACACACACACACACACACACACACACACACACACACACACACACACACACACACACACACACACACACACACACACACACACACACACACACACACACACACACACACACACACACACACACACACACACACACACACACACACACACACACACACACACACACACACACACACACACACACACACACACACACACACACACACACACACACACACACAGCTGTCGGAGAGTTCAACAAACCGGTAATGTCTCGTGCCCCTCAGACCAAACTCTACACTGGATTTTAAAACGACTCTTTGCTGACGGCTGATCTGACTCTCAGTCCCAACAGATCTAGAGGTAAAAGTAGAAGTACTCAAATCTTGTACTTGAGTAAAAGTAGAAGTACTCAGATCTTGTACTTTAGTAACAGTTGAAGTACTCAGATCTTGTACTTGAGTAAAAGTAGAAGTACTCAGATCTTGTACTTGAGTAAAAGTAGAAGTACTCAGATCTTGTGCTTGAGTAAAAGTAGAAGTACTCAGATCTTGTACTTGAGTAAAAGTAGAAGTACTCAGATCTTGTACTTGAGTAAAAGTAGAAGTACCAGAGTGTAGGAATACTCTGTTACAGTAAAAGTCCTGCATTCAAAATGTTCCTCAAGTGAAAGTATAAAAGTATTCTCATCAAAATATAGTGAAAGACAGTAAAAGTAGTCGTTGTGCAGATTGGTCCATTTCAGAATAATATATATGATATGTTTTATAATGATTGATCATGAAAGTGTTCTCAAAGCTGGTAAAGGTGCAGCTAGTTTGAATGACTTTGTAGACTGCAGGGTAGCTGGTGGATTTACTCCAGGTGGAACTAAAGTCTGATTTAACACTTGATTAGATTTCACATCATTCATCCAGATCTGTGAAGTAACTAAAGGGATTACATACATGTGGTGGAGTAGAAGTACACCATGTACCTCTGAACTGTAGAGGAGTAGAAGTACACAGTAGCATAACATGGAAATACTCAAGTAAAGTAAAAGCACCTCAAATTGTTCTTAAGTACTTGAGTAAATGTACTTGGTTACTTCCGACCTCAGCATGTAATCTGTCAGATTGTGGCCACTTTATGATGTCATAACGATGTTTTGTCTTGTGTAACCATTAGCCAATCAGCAAACCAAGCTAACCCCCCCCCCCTTATCACCTGAATCTCCTCCTAGAGCACCATTGAGTTCTTTGTAACCAAATGTCTCTCAGAGGGGCGTGGGGAGGGGCTCCTTGTTTTCATCTAAAGTAACAGACCGAGAATCAGCACTTTGGAAACAGGGCTGAAACAGAGGGGATTATGGGTAATGCTGCAATGATCTGTTTGGTGTTTCAGCCAATCAGAGACAGGCTCTGTATATATCTGAGACCTATAATATATTCATGAAAAACAGAATAATAGGGGACCTTTAAAAGGACAGATTCTCCGTTAGCGACCGTTAGCGACCGTTAGCGGCACTTTGTTTCACTTCCCAAGGAATGAGTGTCAGCTCTTTCCTGACCTTGAAATCTCCGAGGGGCCCGGGGAGGAGGGGTGTGGGAAACGAGAGGCCAGGAGTCTGCTAAACAGTTGTGTCATTAAGTTTCCACACAACACAACGCATGTCTGTGCCCGGAGAGCAGCGGGTTAAACATGGGGCAAAAATTCCTGGAGCCCATTTGGTCTTGAGGCACTCGCTTATATGGATACATGAGAGAGGGGAGGGCAGAACAAATATGAACTCCCCTTCGTTGATCAGGGATCCCGATGGGAAACATAAACAGAACCAATAAACACAACAATCCTGATGTCAGAGCGCTGAGCACACAATTACTCTGACAACAAACACAAGAGGGATGGCAGGAAAGAGACCATGTCCACACTTTTTTGCGTGTTTTTAAGTTAAAGAGGCCCTATTGTGATGTTTGTGGTGTTCTCTTTCCTGTAGTGTGTTATAATGGTTTTAGTGCATGTCAATAGTCTGCTAAGGCTGAAACGCCTCCATTGGACTCCTTTATTTACTTCCGGAATATAGTGACATCACCAAGTAACACTTGCGCTCCTATTGGCTAGCGCTCCAACACATACGTGATAGGCTAAGGGGCGGGACATCTCTAAGCGGTTGATCAATCACAACAGAGCCGGCCAGCTAACCAACCAGAGCAGACTGGGCAGAGCTTTTTGAACATTAAAGCATGGAGACATGTCCCAGGAGAGGACTCTTTAAAGTAGAGACACCACATACTGATATACACCTGAACATCAGCAGGAGAGGACTCTTTAAAGTAGAGACACTACATACTGATATACACCTGAACATCAGCAGGAGAGGACTCTTTAAAGTAGAGACACTACGTACTGATATACACCTGAACATCAGCAGGAGAGGACTCTTTAAAGTAGAGACACTACATACTGATATACACCTGAACATCAGCAGGAGAGGACTCTTTAAAGTAGAGACACTACGTACTGATATACACCTGAACATCAGCAGGAGAGGACTCTTTAATGTAGAGACACGACATACTGATATACACCTGAACATCAGCAGGAGAGGACTCTTTAAAGTAGAGACACTACATACTGATATACACCTGAACATCAGCAGGAGAGGACTCTTTAAAGTAGAGACACCACATACTGATATACACCTGAACATCAGCAGGAGAGGACTCTTTAAAGGAGAGACACTACATACTGATATACACCTGAACATCAGCAGGAGAGGACTCTTTAAAGTAGAGACACTACATACTGATATACACCTGAACATCAGCAGGAGAGGACTCTTTAAAGTAGAGACACTACATACTGATATACACCTGAACATCAGCAGGAGAGGACTCTTTAAAGTAGAGACACTACATACTGATATACATCTGAAAGTTAGTATATATAGGCCCCTTTAAAAATATTTAAGCTTTTCAGAAACCACCAGTGTCGTCACAGTAAACATTTGAGGAAAAGCTTGCTTTGTTTTTAGCCACATTTTTTATCTTAGAAAAATGAAACCAAGATAGTTAAGCTCACATTGTTCTGTTATCTTGCCAAACACACTTATAAACATCTTATAGATATGTATTTCTCTTGTATTTATTTGCATTGCGTTGTCATTTCTGCCAGAAAAAGACACTCTGTGGACAAAAGGCTTTATCTCTCAGGACCTTTTCCAGGTTTTCCCGAGGCTTGCCATCCATATTTGTGGTCCATGTGCCTGGAGGCCTCGATGGAGAACATGTTGGCCTGAAGCCTGAAACGGGGATCTATGAAACTACCTCCGCTCTTCCTGAGACGAGGCCAAGACTGTGTGGTGCTGGTGGGGGGGGATCAGGCACCGAGGAGAGGAGGGGGAGGACAAACAGCCAGAGAAAATATATCTATGCTCTCTCTCTCTCTCCGTTAACAAAGCGATGAGAGGAAGCAGCTCCTGTGCCCCGAGGCAAGAGTATTTATGTTGAAAGGAAACACAGAAGCCTTTAAGTTACAGCGCCCGCATCTTCCACGTAGCTGAACACAAAATCTGTCTCTGTGTGAAAAGGTGTGTCGTCACGAAGAAAAACTCCAGAGGTGTTGTCGCCCTCAACCCCCTCAAATAAAACCCTTTCACCAAGACCTTATAAATGTCTTGGTGTACTTTTGATCTTCTTGTTGGGCAGAATACTTGTTTCACGTGTCTAGAAATCATATTCAAGCTGCTAAAGGTTGTTTTAAGGTGAAATAAATACCTCATATTCAGGAAAAGGTCTTTAAAATGACCATCAATTGAATTAAGTTTGGTTGGGCGTACTTACAAAACTAGCAACTCAAGAGGAAAGATGCTGAGCGTGTTGGATCAATGTCACTGAAGTAGAGTTTGTTGAAAGCATACATTACCGAAGACGGTTAGTGTTCTGCTATTTGAACTACTTCCACACAGTGATTTAAAATGAATGTGTAGAACGGATCTGTCTCTGTGGGAAAAGGTGTGCCGCCACAAAGACAAACTGGAGAGGTTGTTTTGTTGAAGACAAGCTTATTTGGTACTCTGTGTTTGTACTAAATGACTAATAGGTTTTGGAATAAACACGATATGCTTTCGACGGTTTGACAGTGAATACCCTGATTATGCAAATCTGCCTCCCCCGAGGATGCGGAGAACAATAAAGAAATGACAAAGCTTTTCTCTGGTGTGGCTTTAACTGCGAGCTTTTCTCTCGACCTACATTATTGAGGAATTCTCCACATTATTGTCACAGTCTTGACAAAGAGCATAATACAACTCACAGGATGCATGCACACATTATCCAGACCAACAAGTGTCGTTTGAACCTGAACCATTATTAATGTTTCAGTTCATTAATGCAGCTTTTTCTTTGCAGAATCCTTGTTACACTAGAAATCTTATTGAAGCTACTAAAGGTTGTTTAAAGGTGGAATCAATAACACATATAAAAGGAAAAAGGTCTTTAAAATGACCATAAATTGTATTAGGTTTGGTTGAGCGTACGTACAGAACAACTGTAGTGTAAAGATGTTTGTTGTTTTAAGCTGACGTTAAGACATTTTGTTTCTGTTACTTTAACTATGTCCACACATAGAGTGATTTTATATGAATAACTAACCAGTTTCTGCTTGTTAACGTCAAAATAAACAATGTTTAAATCACATTTTAATGAACACAAAACACATTGTGATATAACTAACACTCTTTCACAATGAGATAAACTTATTTAACCCTCCTGTTGTCTTCGGGTCAAATGTGACCGATTTACTACTTTCATCAATCATAACTTTTTTTGTTTTACATTCGATTGCATTAAGGCTTCATGATATCCTTCACAGGAGACATTTGAACATATAACATTGCTGATCACCACTTTCATTGCATTTTGGATGATTTAGTCAACTTTGTAACACACATGGTGTTCCCGGTCAAACATGACCACCATAAAGAAAAGGAATTAGTAACCATCCGGATCAGATCAGATCACACACACACACACACACACACACACACACACACACACACACACACACACACACACACACACACACACACACACACACACACACACACACACACACACACACACACACACACACACACACACACACACACACACACACACACACACACACACACACACACACACACACACACACACACACACACACACACACACACACACACACACACACACACACACACACACACACACACACACACACACACACACACACACACACACACACACACACACACACACACACACACACACACACACACACACACACACACAATGTGTTCCCCCCCCCCTTATGTGCCCATCCCCCCACATGGATCACACCTGGCACACGCAATACATGTTCAGTGTCTGTTCTTTGTATATTGTACAGTTCTTCATGTATACCAGTAGTCTGATACAGTATGTACAGTTTGAAAAGGTATTAAATGAAATTAGGTGATGATTAATGGTTTTTGTGTTAATGTAATAGCAGTTAAAACAGGACCGGTCAAATTTGTCCGTGAACACCAAAGTAACACGAAGACAACAGGAGGGTTAAATTACTATACTGTATATAATAAAGCACAAGCATAATAAAACTCACAATATGCATGCACACATGATCCGAAATCGAGCATCCAGACCAACAAGTGTTGTTTGAACCTGAGCGAGCTTCTCGTTAATCGACACCTTCAACAAAAACACCAGGAAGCAGGAACTGATACAGAAAATGTTTCGCTTGCACCTCACGTTAGACGTTGAGTCCTCTGCGATACAAGCGATCCCTCAGAGACTTCAGTGGATCGGACAAATTCACAGCCCATTTTCACCCATTGACTTCCATTTAAATCCGAAACCTCGCTCTTATTGCTGTTGCTGCTTTGACGCCTGAGTTTTCCTACGGGGATTTAGAGAGGTTTGTCTCATCTTATCAGGATCTAATAACAACATTTTCCTCCAACGACTTTAAAGTGAGGGAATGCTCATGACACGCATTTTTAAATAATTATCATCCGATAAAACAGACCAGTCTTTGCCAGTCTTTTTTTTTTTTTTTTTTATCCGATGAGGTTATCAGTGATTTTAAGCTGATTAATTTCCGAAATAACATCAACCCTGTGGGCGGCACCATTTTGACGAGTCACATGACTTATTTTACCGGAAGTGACGTGAACTATGCGTTTGGTGTCGAGGACAAATTGACGTATGTGCTTTGTTCATGTTGTTTACTCTAGTTACTCTTTCAATTCTATAGAAATATGCCTCATTGTATCGCGAAACTTTGCCACAATTCGGATAGGAACAATCCACGGAATGCTCGGTTCCATCTATTGCCAACGGGTAAGCGTAGGAAGTACGTTCGGAGGCAGTGGCTAGCGAAATGTGCTCGGCCCGAACTGAAAGATCCACAGGTGCATGTATGCAGCGAACATTTCAAGTTTCCGGACGACTACTCAGAGTATGATGAAACATAAAATGGGATTTATTAATCAACCATTACTTAATGGGGATGCAGTGCACTGCCAATGCCAGCCAGCGTAAGCACGTTACGCAGCAGACTTTACTTATTGTTTACTACGTAAGGAAGCAGGAATTGCAGGACCCAGAGCGCACGGAGCACAGAGCGGACAGCAGATAACGGAATTGCAGTTTTATTGCTTATAGATTATCAGAACATTTCAAAGGGGACACAGCCACATTGGATATTAACCTCTGGATTAACTACATCATCGTTTTTATCGTTTTAATGCCATTGAAGACCAGTTTAGACCAGACAAAGAGGAAGGTGAGCCATGTTAGCCTAGCGCATGTTAGTACCTAGCGCCACCTGTTTTGATGTACGTTTTTGTTGATAACATCGCAAGTTTGTATCTTTCAGTGTTGAGGTGGGCACCGTTAGATTCTGTGTCTTTACGATCATAAACGATGTGTTGGATGTGCAGCTAGGATAAGTAATAAGGGAGCTAGGAGTGATTTTCGGTGCAGTAATAGGTTAGCATTTTTCGCTCGGGGCTAATTCAGAGGCTCACTGTTAGCATTGTGTTTTTATTTAAAAAAAAAAAAAAAAAGATCAGTTAAATTAGTTTTTTTTCCGTTATATGGATATAAAATATTCATAGTTTATTAAATATTAAGGTTCCTTAGAAGTTGTTTCCTGCAAATGACGCGATTTCTGCCCCGGAACCGGGTCCGTGGGGCCTAAGAGAATAACAGAGTATGTTTTTTATTTTTTTTACAGTTGTATTTGGATGGAATGAATATCTATAGTGATAATTCAAAGTAAGTCCGCCTGGACTTTATTTTTCTAAACTTCTTCCTCGGCTGACGAGTCCGAACTCAAATACTCCGCCATGTTTTCGTGGTGTGTTTACAAAGTGAACGCATAGATGATGTCACGACCTAGTTTTTCGGATCATGTGAACTGAAAATGGCCAAAATGGCAGCTGCCTGACGGAATATACAGGTTTTGATAAAAAAGAGCTATAAAATCATTATTTACCGGGGAATATCGCTGATTTCTTCAGGGTATAGTTTAAACATAATGTTTCACTAAATACTGAAGTTTTTATTAACTATCTAATGACTGGAGCCTTCCTTTAAGCTTCGTGGGTCTACTCTTTATTTAAGACTAAAGGATAAACACGAACCAAGCTCCGAACCTGGGGGGACAGAGCCTTCTCCATCGCTGCCCCCACCCTCTGGAACTCCCTTCAACAACACATCAGAGACTGCACCGACCCCCCCACTTTCAAAACCCTGACCAAAACACACCTCTTCAGACTGGCTTTTAATTTGTGAATTATGCTGTGTTGCTGTTTTAATATTTATTATTTCTATTTTTTATTCTATTTTATCATGTTTTATCAAACCACTGTAAAGCGTCTTTGAGCACCTGGAAAAGCGCTTTGAAATCAAATGTATTATTATTATTAAGAGAGAGCGTTATTTCACGAAGAAGATAGAATGTATTTAAGGAGCGTATGTATTGTTTAAGCCTCCATCAACAAACTAAACTGATGAAAGAGACGATTTGATGGTTTTATGAAGTGATATTATTAATACAGATTTGTCATTTATACCCAGGTCAGCACAAATATTTAATCTACGGGGATTGATAGGTTTATTTTATCTTATCATCTAATAACTGTCACGATCTGTCTGTGTTGTGTTTTGTCTTGTCTTTTTCTGTCTTTGGTTTCCTGTTTTATTTTGAAAAGTGTTCACCTCCTGTCTTGCCTGTTGCTTTCTGTCTGTTTTCCCTCCCTGATTACCCGATTGTGTTCACCTGGTGCCCCTGTGTTTTCTCCTCCCTCCTCACCTGTCTCTTGTTGGTTTGATTAGTCCTGTGTGCATTTAGGTTCTGTGTTTTCTGTTAGTCTTTTTGAGTTCCTTGTTGTAGTTGGACTGTGTTCACGGGGAAGAGTGTTCAGCTCTGTATCTGTAGCCTTGAAATAAAGGTATTTTCCGTTTATCTGCATTTGGGTCCTGCTTGCCTCACTCAACCCTGACAATAACAATATGTTCCTCCAACGTTTAAGCTTGGTGAGCCTACTTGTGGCGGCTCAATCCCCAGTTACGTTTGAGTCGCCGAGAAGCTAAACTCGGCTATAAACTGTGACGCGTTTTCGAAGAGAAAGTCCATACTGAACTAAGATAGTTTTAGGATATTTAATAAACAAAATCATAACATATAGTAACTATGGACAAAACGGTCAACAGAAAAGATGACAGCACAAGCTCACCCTCTGCCATCCGCACTCAACATGAAACAGGTGACTTAAATAACCAAACCACACCCATGTGACAATTACCGGAAGTGCTCAACAAACAAATAAAAGTGACGTAAACAAATAATACAAATAATGAACTTGGGCTAAGTAGCATTATGGCACCTACAGAATACTACTCTTTATTAAAGATACAATCTAACCAGTAGGACTTAAAGATACAAAATGGACACTCAATTATACAAATCATACATCAAGAGAAAGCGTTATTTCACGAAGAAGAATGTATTTAAGGAGCGTATGTATTGTTTAAGCCTCCATCAACAAACTAAACTGATGAAAGAGACGATTTGATGGTTTTATGAAGTGATATTATTAATACAGATGTGTCACCCAGATCAGCACAAACCCTTAATCTAATGAGGACAATACACTGTTTCCTGCTCTTTTTATGTGAACACCATGTTTTCTTTAGTTGTTTAAATCTCTGCTAAAAACTCACCATGACCATACTGTAAAGCCAAAAGCAACGTTTCATTGGTTTTTCTGTCCTCACATTATGCAGATTTGTTCTGCTGTTGCTGCCATCAAAACGAAAAGATCAAAGCTGAATATTGAGAATGAACTGAGAGTGTCTCAAAACAACAGCCCCGCTTTGAGAAGATCTGCAGGGGAAAGCAAGCACACACAAGTCATTGATAAGCTAGTGTGGAATAGGAATGGTCAAGTGATGTGATCGTTTGCAACCTGCAGTAGAAATAGTAGTTCATTAATATATTTTCCTTAAAGAAATTTGAATTTAAAAATCTACTACTCAGGGAAGAAGGCCAACCAGTTTTAATTAGGCCAAATTAATTCACAGTATCTATTACAAGCACTTTAGTTCATGTGTAATTCATAATAGAATATGAAATTATAGTTGGATCTTTGTATCTTCTTATTATTAGCAGAGAAAATGTAATGTTTTTACAACAATATACAATTAATCCTACCAATATAGATGGGAACCGGGTTGGGGGGGGTCCCGAAAATATTCCCGACTGAAAAGGTTTGGGAAGCACTGCCTTAAAGTGACACAAGTAACGAGATCATTTAGTGCTTAGTTACTCTAATGGTGTTATCAACAATTACACTACTGCATTACAGACACATGTAATCAGATTACTTTGTAACACTGGATTTGGGGTTTGGATCTTGCTGCAATCCTCACATCCTCCCTATTTGCCGCTCTCCGCTGCAGAGGGTGGCGTCTCTCTGCCTCGGGAGCTGTCACAGCTGAAGGTCAAAGGTCAAGAGCAGCAAGACGAGCCTTAACAGACGCAGCAACCTGTTCCCCTCAACTGCCTCCATCAGCTGCCAACACAAAGGCTCCACACACACACATCCCACCCCTCAAATAAAACCCTGAAAGACCTCCTCTCTTCCAGGCCGACAGAGACAGTTTCAGGGACACATTTGCAGCTTTCTCTGAGCAGAATGCATGTTTCATATTGAAGCTGCTAAAGGTTGAGTGAAGGTGAACTCAGTAAGTCATATAAAGGAAAAAGCTCTTTAAAATGACCATACATTGCATTAGGTTTGGTTGAGCGTACGTACAAAACTAGCAACTGTAGTGTAAAGATGTTTGTTGTTTTGTTTTAAGCTGACGTTAAGACATTTTGTTTGCTGCCATTTTAACTATGTTGACATTTTAAGTGATTTTATATCAATAACAAACCAGTTTCTGCTTGTTTACAACAAAATAAACAATGTTTAATCACCTTTTGATTAAGTTTAGCCATAGATAAAAACATATTGTGGTATAACTTACTCTCTTTCATAATGAGACAAAGTTCTTTAAATGACTACTGTCTATAAAGCATTAGGTTTGGTTGGTTCTGCCTAGCAACATTAGGGTAAAAAAGCTTGTTGTTTTTAAGCTAAAGTAAACTCTGCTGCCATTTCAAATATTTCCACAAATAACAAATCGTTTTTTGAATGAATAAATCACCAGTTTTAGCTTGTTCACATCAAAATAAACAATGTTTAATGACCTTTTAATGAGTTGAACATGTTCTCATATCAATAACTCTATTTCATAACGAGGTAAACTTATCAAAAATGACTGCAAAAATAGCAACTTTAGTGAAAATATGCTACGTTTGTTGTTGGTCCCTTTCAAGCAGGTTAACTCTGCTGCTATTTCCACGCATTAAAGTGCTTTTAAATCAATAAATCAACACTTTCAGCTTGTTAAGTTCAAAATATGCGATGTGTTATCACCATTTAATAAGGTTAAAGCAGCTAAAAACGTATTTCATGAAAGGGAAGACGTCTTTCAACTTGTCTCCCTGAGTACGGTACACTTTTATAGTGAGTAATCTTTTTCCTGTATCCCTGCCAAGAGACTGAAGGGAATCAGGGCCTCGCTGTGTTATCCTAATTAACGCTGTATGCGTGTTTCTACATTATATTTTAATCTATCAAGTAAATTAAAGCCATAAATCACTCAACACCTGTGACTCCCACGCCAGCATGAGGCAGACGTTTAGCTTACGAAGACAGAAAAATAAGAGCAGACGTCTGGAGGTAAACATCCATCCATGTTCATTTTCAAAGACTTGTTGGGATTGAGAGGAAACAATATCTTTTAAAATGGTCATTTTTCATGTTTGAAGCTTCATGGGAAAAGCCTTTCTTGGCCCAACACTATCTGACAGTGTTATAGCTACTTTTTAGCCAGTATTTCATGACAAATACTCACTGAAGGTGTCTGGTTAGTAGGGCTGTACCCGAATATCCGAATATCCGTTCGTTGGAGTACTATTCAGGTTTCAATTTCGTTATTCGGATATTCGTTTTTCTTTTTGTTGAATTCATTGAAATCTCCAATATCAACGTAAGAGTTTGTGCCTCTTCGGGGGGTGCTAACACTTAACCATAAACTTTATCGTTTACTTTCTCCGTCTTTATATGTAGATATTACTTTTTCTCCGTTACGTTGTTTCTATAGCAACAACAACTTCCTGTCAACAGTCACATAGGGAGGCTGTGGCTCAGTGGATAGTGTGCTGGACTTTGAATCAGGGGGTAGCAAGTTCGAGTCCCACTGCAGTCAGCATGTCGTTGAGTCCCTGAGACACTTCACCCCAAAGTGCTCCTGTGGGGATTGTCCACAGTATTGAGTATGTAAGTCGCTTTGGATAAAAGTGTCTAACAAGTGACATGTGATGTAATGTAACTGCGCTAACTCTCCTTCAAAATAAAAAATAGGAAGCCAAGCCAAATTACACTTAAGACAACTGCAACGAAAGAAACAAACACAATGCGATTTCAATTTCAAAGAACACAAATTGAGTTACATTAACAAATAACTATAAAACAACAATACTGTAGAATAACTAAATGAATGCCGTGAATAAACCGAAATTCACGTGTTGAAGCGGTTCGCGGTTCGAATATCCGAATATTCACTCCTGATTACTACCGAATATCCGGAGCCCGAAAAATGGTATCGATGTTTATAATCGCTTGAGACGATGAAAAGACACATTCAATCACATTTTATTTATATAGCCTCTGAGGTAAACATTCATTCATGTTTATTTTCAAACACTTGTTGGGATTGAGAGGAAAAATTCTCTTTTAAAAAGGTCATTTTTCTGGTTTGAAGCTTCATGGAAAAAGCCTTTCTTGGATCTGGATATAAGCAGCCTGTGCAGGATGCAAAACAAGAGACAGTATTTCATGCCAAATACTCACTAAAGGTGTCTGGTTGGATTGGTAGACTCCGATCATTCCTAAATTGTAATTGGCCTGCTTCTAAATCAGCATCACATCTCAAGATTTGTTCAGCAACATTGAAACAACACGACTCAACAGTATGCTATATCGTTTGTTATCGCTTGAGACGATGAAAAGTCACAATCAATCAATCAAATGTTATCTATATAGCCTCTGATTGGTTCCCTTGTCAGCTCTGTTGTGATTGGTCAACCGCTTAGAGATGCCCTGCCCCTTCCTTAGCCTATCATGTACAATGTGTTGCTAGCCAATAGAAGCACAAGTGTTCTATAGTGATGTCACTATGTTCAGGAAGTAAACAAAGGAGTCCAATGGACAAGGATTTAAGCCTTTGTAGACCATTTACATGCACTAAAACCTATAACACACTACAGGAGAGGGAAACCCCCCTAAAAGTTGGATAGAGCCTCTTTAACAAACGTCCATTGACTGGTGAGCCCTAAGTCCTTCTTAGGGCTCACCAGTCAAACAGTTGGGAACCATTATATCATTTGGTTTAAAGCCAATTGTCCCATAACAATGACATCAAATACAGCTCGTAAGATACAAGAGGACATCTGAAAGACGCTAATCTCACACATTACTTTATGAAGTCATTATCAGAAGAGTGTAAACTAATTCAGAGCAGAGGAAGTGTTAATGAGCTGCTGATGAACAGCGTGGCGTCATGGCAGCAGAACACAAAGGGTCAGAACAAAACAGCTGAAAACACGAAACGGCATCAAAGGGACCGAACGCTGACAGATGTGACGCCGCAAAACAAACGTTCAACTGTTTTCTGCCAAACCTGAAGAAGAAGAAGAAGTTTCTGCCAACAAATCCAGCCATTGTAAGCTTTTCCTGTAAACAACTCAAACGGTTCCATAGTCAAATGCCAATGACTCAAACTACTCTTTGATCTGCATTTAAATCATGATTTTTTATTGTAATTATTTTGGCAAGGGTACAGCTGCTTTGTGTTACAATTATATTTAACACAGATGCATTTAAGATGTATCGACTCGTCTATTCCCCGATTTCTGTCCTGGTTTGATTTGATTAAATCTGGGTTAGCAATTCAAATTGTATTCATCTTTTTTGGCATTTAATGTCAAAGGACTTCATTTAAATGAAGTTAAACCACATTTCTGAGTTCATAAAAGGCAACACATTTGAATTATTTGTACTACAGTGAAGATCACGGGGTCACATCTTGATTGACTAACAGCCTAGTCATAGTTTAAGAAGGACTTAAAGGTGGGGAAGGTAAGTTTGAGAAACCGGCTCGAGATACACATTTTGATATATTCCATGGAATGCTCTTAACATCCCGATAGCAATGAATATCTGAAGTGCTTTGACAAAAAATCCATAAAAATGTCTCATCTGTGGAAGCCGTAGTTCTGTAAAAAGCACGACCAATCATCTGAGCCGGCTAAAGTAACTGGATGGCCAACCTGCCTGTCAGCCTTCCATCTGTGCACAAACTTATCTCGTGCCCTCATTGGTCATGTGCGCGTTTGTGTGTTGGGGGAGGGGCAGATTGTTTCCGGTTGTGCATTTTCAAATTCTAGCGCACTCGAGCTGGTTTCTCCAAAATGGCCTACCCCGCCTTTAATGGCAGCAGAAAATGCTATACATTTAAATAAAACATAATTTTACTATATACTTTTCTTGCAAAGAACGTAGTATGAAACCGTCCATGAAATAACCTCTTATCACGACTTTGGCAGTGGTGTGTAACACATAGTCGCTTTAATGTGTTGTTTATGGGATTACTTTGTATATTTGCAGAATAATGTATTTACAGATTACCTCCCTCCATAAAGTAAGAACTGCTTAGTTTATTAACACATAAGTTACGCACTTTTGTACCCAGATTCCAAACGATAACCAGCCCTCATCCACTCTGAAGATGTTAAACTTATTTTTTGAGATAAAAAGCATAAATTCTCGCTTTATTCTTGAGATTTTAAGTTTCTGTCTCGAGTGTGACGGACGCTAAACGAGCAGAGAAGAGACGATGCAAAACCCGACCGCCGTGACGCTCAAACGCAGGCACGAGCGCAGGCACGAGCGCAGGCACGAGCGCAGGCACGAGGCTGCGTTTTCCACAAACAAATCCCCAAAGGCGATGAGGCGTTTGATGTGCAATGAGGCGATGAGGGCCACACAGAGCTGCCCCCCCCAACCCCCAACCTCCACAACCTCCCTGACATTGACACACACACTTCTCCTCAGAAACAGCTGACGTTTTAACAGGCTTACAACAGCTGACAGGCTACAGGTGGGGCAGAGGGGACCCTTCATAAGCCCTCCACCCCCTTCCTCCTTTTAGTGCCCGGCTCATAATTTTACACACACACACACACACACACACACACACACACACACACACACACACACACACACACACACACACACACACACACACACACACACACACACAAACACTCACACACACACACACACACACACACACACACACACACACACACACACACACACACACACACACACACACACACACACACACACACACACACACACACACACACACACACACACACACACACACACACACACACACACACACACACACACACACACACACACACACACACACACACACACACACACACACACACACACACACACACACACACACACACACACACACACACACACACACACACACACACACACACACACACACACACACACACACACACACACACACACACACACACACACACACACACACACCTGTTGTGACTCCAGAGGAATTGTCCTCTGTGAAAAGCCTTCCTTCATACTGTATCACACACCTACTCACACACACCCCCACCCCCCCCCCCCCGTCAGAGCATTAAAACCAGGCTTTATGACCCTCCAGTGTGTGTTTGAGTGGCCGGGGAGTGTGTGTTCGGTGTCCGACTAACAACAGATGCTGCTATAGAGCAGAAGTGCGGGCTGAAAGCACTAAGCTCCTTTGCTTTGCTTTGCTGGAGCCGGTGGCAGCATTACGGTGGAGGAGAGAAACCTCTCTGTGATGTTAATCCATAATCATTTTAACCAGCAATAACCAGGTTTTCACTTCAATCACCGCCGTGTACAATCACAACGACAGCGTGAGCATATGATGTGGAGAAGATAATCCTGAGGTCACACTGGAGGCGGGAGATAAACGCAGCAGAGAGTAATCGACATCTAAGGCCAGTGGTTTAACAGAGTGGTGCAGGAATGAGTCTTTAAACGCGGAAATTAGTCAGCATTTTAGCACTTTCGGGTTGATTGTTGATGGGCTTTTGAACGTGCGTTTGGTAAGATGTAGCCTCAAATCTAGCATTATAGGGTGATGTAGGAATGAGTCCTAAAACCAGGAAGTGAGTCCGCATGATAGCACTTCCTTTCTGGAAAACAATATGGTTTTGTTTGTTAGTCTGTGGTGAAAACAAGCTGAAGAGATTTTAACATTTGTCAGTAAATACCCCACTGGTGAATTTAAAAACAGCGGTTGCTAACAAGTGTCTAAATGAGACGACTAAATGTCATCACGCCCAACGTTAGCCACCTTTAACTTAGCGGTGGAGACGTGAAGTCATGTGACCGTGCTGTAGTTCCTTTATAGCCCAACATTAGCCGCCTTTAGCTTAGCGGTGGTGACGTGAAGTCATGTGACCGTGCTGTAGTTCCTTTATAGCCCAACGTTAGCCTCCTTTAGCTTAGCGGTGGTGACGTGAAGTCATGTGACCGTGCTGTTGTTCCTTTATAGCCCAACATTAGCCGCCTTTAGCTTAGCGGTGGTGACGTGAAGTCATGTGACCGTGCTGTAGTTCCTTTATAGCCCAACGTTAGCCTCCTTTAGCTTAGCGGTGGTGACGTGAAGTCATGTGACCGTGCTGTAGTTCCTTTATAGCCCAACATTAGCCGTCTTTAGCTTAGCGGTGGTGACGTGAAGTAATGTGACCGTGCTGTAGTTCCTTTATAGCCCAACGTTAGCCACCTTTAGCTTAGCGGTGGTGACGTGAAGTAATGTGACCGTGCTGTAGTTCCTTTATAGCCCAACGTTAGCCACCTTTAGCTTAGCGGTGGTGACGTGAAGTCATGTGACCGTGCTGTAGTTCCTTTATAGCCCAACATTAGCCACCTTTAGCTTAGCGGTGGTGACGTGAAGTCATGTGACCGTGCTGTAGTTCCTTTATAGCCCAACGTTAGCCACCTTTAGCTTAGCGGTGGTGACGTGAAGTCATGTGACCGTGCTGTAGTTCCTTTATAGCCCAACGTTAGCCACCTTTAGCTTAGCGGTGGTGACGTGAAGTAATGTGACCGTGCTGTAGTTCCTTTATAGCCCAACGTTAGCCACCTTTAGCTTAGCGGTGGTGACGTGAAGTCATGTGACCGTGCTGTAGTTCCTTTATAGCCCAACATTAGCCACCTTTAGCTTAGCGGTGGTGACGTGAAGTAATGTGACCGTGCTGTAGTTCCTTTATAGCCCAACGTTAGCCACCTTTAGCTTAGCGGTGGTGACGTGAAGTCATGTGACCGTGCTGTAGTTCCTTTATAGATTATAAGAGCCCTTATTATGCTTTTTTTGTTTTACTTTTCCTGTAGTTTGTTATCGAGGTTGTTGTGTATGTAAATACAGGGGGTGTGTGGCGCAGTGAACTAGTGCGTTGGTGTTCGTATCAGGGGAGCACAGGTTCAAACCCCACTGCAGTCAGCATGTCGCTGTGTCCCTGAGACACTTCACCCCAAGTTGCTCCTGTGGGGATTGCCCACAGTATTGAGTATGTAAGTCGCTTTGGATAAAGTAACATGTAATGTAAAGTAAATTGTCTGCAAAGGCTAAAATCCACTCATTCCCCACACACTTGCTAAAGAGATTATTTCCTGCAATTATCCAATAGAATATCCCTTTGGCTTTTCATGGTGGGACCCCTTGCGATGCTAACTTCCAAACAAAAATACCTCACCCCTGCACCACTCTATTGTCACAGTGTATGATTGTTTCCTCGATTGTTGAGGATTAAACTTTCTTCTGTTCCTTCTCTGCAGCGACACAGCGAGATGCTTCCTTTGATGGAAGCTGAAATGCTCCATCACAGAAGTTTTGCTCCAACCTTCATTCTCCGAACGCTTTTGTCACACAAAGTTTGCTGAGAAGTGAATTGTGGTGGAAGCGCGAGGATGGGTTTGTTAAAAAATGAGCAAAGCTGGAGAGAACAGAGGGGATTTGAAAGCACAGCACTTCGTTGGATTGGATGAGAAAAACCATAGGGTGAAAGAAAGAGAAATCTTTGGATTATGTATTCTTGCTGGGTTTGCAAAAACAGAAAATAAGTTTCCATAAGTTTCTATAGTGCGACGTTTTTAAACCAGCAAATCTGTTCTTTCTTCTCCTCTCTCATCACTCAATGGAAACAGTAGCTGATGCTGCTGCGCACTGACCGAGAATATCATTTATCAACATGCATTTATTCCTATTGTGACTCGACAGTCTCAATAAGCAGGGCAAGCTATTTTCAGAAGTATAATGCATAGAGAATAGGTATAAATGTGCTAAAGTTAGGGGTTGCCTGTGTGACTCGAGCAAGGTGTTAACTGAACAAATGTTGATGAGCTAGTGATGCTAAAATGCTAGTTCCAATGGTGTTTAGTCCGTCTTATCCACTGAAAGCCTTTATCACAACCCGTAAAGCTCAAAATAAAATGGGTCCACCCACAGGATTGCAAAACACTCACCATTATTTTCATGAAACCATTAATTGTTTGGTCAAAAATGTAAAAAGATGTCCATCCATGTGTTCAAGGTAATGTCTTTAAATGCCTTATCAGTCCAAAAAACTAATATATTCCCTTTGATATAACATAAAGCAGAAAAAAGCTTAAATAGACAGTTTTACACTCAAATATGCCACGATTTTACATTATTGGGCTGTTTAAATCATGTTGGCCTTTCTTTGACACTAAGAACCACTGCCTCTGAGGCAGGAACAGCCATCGTTGGTTTCTTTGACCGCAGTTTTAACATAACCACATCTGGTTCCTTAGACCAAACCTCTGAGCCACAGTGGTGTTTCAGTGGTGTTGGAAAGCACAGATAAAACATGTCCTCCTGCCGGTAAAGAGGCCAGAAAATAACAACCTTTTTTGTTATGTATGTCTGCAAGACTTTTTGTCAAACCATCCAAAACATGTTGTAAAAACTGTGAGAAGATCAGATTCCAATAATGCTAATAAGTGTAGCTCATGTTTGATTTTAAAAGAGCCAACAAATTGCAATACCTGCTAGAAATGTTGCTCAAGGAAAATTATGATTCAGTTTAGTTTATTTATTTATAGTGTCGTGGACAGTCCCCATCGATGAACTGTCACAAAAACAGTAAATGGTGCAGCTTTGGATTCGACCCTATCATCAGGTGGTTCAAACACTGCTATGACACTGTTTTAGCGCCCTGCAGTTCAAATGTGTTTCACTTTAGCATGACCTGCCGACTTCCCATAACCAAGTTGTGTTGCTCATACTAAACAAACCAAAGTAGTCGCAGATATACAAGCAATCAGTCATTGGAAAGCACTGATAAACCATGTCCTTCTGCTGAGAGGCGCCAGAAAACAGACCTTTTAATTAAGTTTTGGAAGCTGCTTAAACCATTAATAAATGTTATACAAATGCTCAGTAAAAGATCAGATTTGTTGTGGTTTCCATCCATCTTCTCCCGCTTATCCGTGGTCGGGTCGCAGAGGTTTTCAACTGTTTCACACTAAAAGCCCAATGATGCTGATTAGCAGTAGCGTGAGTAATGTGCAGTACCGGAGTCCAACAGAGAGGCAGCATCTGCGGGACAGTAGCCTGCGTACTACCTTCCCTGAAGAAGAAGTGATACTTCGTTAGCATGAAGAGTCTGCTTTAATGCGCTCCGCAGTAGCCCCGCTGCGAGGCTCCACTAGCTTCCCCCCCCCCCCTCAACAACTTCAACATTCTGGCTAAGCCCCGGATCTCCTACAATCATAAATCCGCCACTGCTGATTAGCATATCCACTTTACTTTAATGTAGAGCTTTGTCTTTGATCCACAAAATGTGATATCTGCTAGAATTGTTGGTCAAAGAACGAATGTTTCCACAATATGAAGTCCAGTGGTGCTAATGAGTGTACGCACTTTCTTTATACTCAAAATCATTGTCTTTACATCTTGAATGGATCAAAACAATGCCATATCAGCTAGAACTGATGAAGGACATATGTATTAATTACAGAGTTAGACTAACCTAATAACGACATGTTTCCTTTTTTATGGTGCTTTATTATAGGGCTGTTTTTACGGCATGATTGGGTGTTTAAACAAAGACATTTACTTTTTGAGCTTTGCTATTTCAGCCAACGTTGGTTTCTTTTAGGCATGATCGCACACTTTGCATCACCAAGTGTGCTTGCTTAAACTAAACCAAGCTTTAACCAAATGAGTGGTTCCACATCAGAAGACCGTGATACACCGCATGCTCCTGCTGATCGGGGCGTCAGAAGACAAACAGCCTCGTCTTTGTAATTACGTCTGGAGAACTTTGTGTCAAACCATCAATAAATGCTGTAAAAACTGCTCTGTTTCAGATCAGATTCTGTGAGGTTTCCTCCGATCATCCTAATGAGGGTGGAGCGAAAAGCTTTTAACATATTCTTATCTCCCCCCCTCGTTTTGCCTTTCTTGAGAAAGCGGGATGACTCTTTCTGTGAGCCTGCGATGTGATCACCAGTTCAATAACATAAACAACAATCCTCCAGAGGAAGGATGCAGTGTGTGTGTGTTTTACATGGGAGTGTGTGTGGGCTGGAGAGGTGAGGACGAGTCAGCCATTGAACGGCATCAAATGAAAACGTTATCTAATGCCTGCGCTGACACGGCCCGCCACAAAACAAGTACACTCTTTATCGACTGAAAACACGGCTGTGCTTTTGCCCGCGAAAAAAAAACCAACACACTCCTCGAGAGCCGGGGTTTGTACATGAGAGGAGCAGAGAAATGGATTAGAGCCATAAGGGTACTTTCTGAGCACACATTTAATGACTTCTAAGACCTTTTTAATACGAAAGAAAGGAAAATGCTGTTTTCTGTGGCTGGAGAGACTCCGTGCAGAAACACGCGGGCTACGGCTGCCTCTTTAGAACTTAATATTAAACAAAGTGTCATTTTGAGGTATACAACAAAGTATAAAGACATGTAATCGTACACTCTCTTTAAACCCACACAATTCAAGACGTTCTTGGTTTGACAAAAATATGGAAAGTCCTTTTTTGGACATTTTATGATCAGAAAATTAGTTGGATTGTTGATATTTCCAAGTGTTTGTGTTTAGTAGATTTTTGGGATCCCAGGAAACCACAGCCACGATTTCTGTATTCATGACGATGGATTTTGGATATCAAATCTCAACAAAAAAATGTTCAGGTCAGATTCTTAGTCTTGTTAAATGTATCCGTTATATAAGTTGGTAAAAATTAGTGTAAATAATAGTTATTTTGAGATATTAAATAAAGTATACTAGACACATTTTTGGAAATTCTTAGTTTATATGGAAACTAGAATCTTTTTTTTGGCTTTCGACCACATTTTAAGTTCTTCATCAGATTATTGCATTGTTGACGTTCAAAGCCAGTAATCGAGGTGGTAAGACAATATGCTTAAAGATCTGTTTCCAAAGGTCGATAAGATAACTTTTTGAGCATCTCAGGAAACCACAGCCACGATTTCTGTATTCATGACGATGGACTGTATCAAATCACATCACTTTTCTTTTGCTGATAGAAATGTGTCTGCAGCAATCTGCCAAATATTGAAAGTAAGCGTCAAATTGTCTTCTAAGTCCTGTTTATCTGTTCTTGAGGTTGGTAGACAGCTGTGTAAATTGTAATGCGTGTGTATTAAAGTGGACCTATCATGCTATATTTGAATAATATATTGTAGGGCCATACCTATATAAAACATGTCTGTGTGAAGTCTTTTTTTCAAAATACCAAACAGATCCTGCATTTTAGCCATGCCTCATTTCGCTCTATTTGCTCTTTTCCAGCCCTGTTTTTGCAAGGGCTGATTCTGTGAGCTGCAGCTGACCTCGCCCTCCTGCAAAGGAGGGGGGCGAGGCACGAGCAACATGTTACCATGCCGTTACCATGCATGCTCTCATTCCCCTGATTGGTGGAGAGTTGCCCATATAGGCGGAGCTCCTCGTCACTGACGTCAGACTATTTTCAAATCTGGATCAGTTTGTATCAGATCTGTTGCAGCCCCGTTTTTAGAGATGTGGGTCTGGAGGAAAAGAGAGAGGGTTGTGTTTTCTGACACTTGGTGAGTTCCCTGGAACACCGGGGACACACATTCATGTATATAAGACGTACAAAAGTGCATTTTGCATGAAAAAAAAAACACATTTCAAATACATTTCGGGATAATTGGATGTATTGCTGAGATTCAAAGCTGGAGAAGGTATTATTCTATAACAGTACGTCCACACGGCAGCGTCGCGTTGAAGCTTGCCGGTGGGCGTGTCTGGCGTGCGACCAACAACCAATCACATGAATCTCCCGCCCCGGACACACAAGCACGCAGTTTGATTGGCTAGTGCTTGTACTGGCATATGATTTGATTGGCTGGCGCTTCCGTCGACGCTTGAAAAGTTGAACTTTTCTCAACTTTTGAAGCGAGCAACGGAGGCAAAGCGACGGAACCACAATGCAGTTCGGCAAAGCGTGACGTCACCCCATTCACAGTGAATAGGAAGCGTCTCCGTTGAAGCGACGCTGACGTGTGGACGGGCCGTAAAGCTTCTGTTTCCAAGGTCAAAAATATGTATTTTCTTATAGATTTTTGATCATCTCGGGGAACCACAGCCATTTTCTGTGTACAAAAGTGGACTTTGGGTATCAAGTCTCAACACTTTTCTAAATACCGACAGAAATGTGTCAAGAATTGAGAGTTTGTCAAATTTCAAGACAGATTCTTCGTCTCGTCAAACAAATCTGTTCCTATATGTCTTTATTTCAAAGGACTAGCATACTAACTGTCAGTTTGTTTTAATTCTGAAAATCAGGGTTTATTGCCGACACAATTCCCTAGTTTCAAATGACACCAATTCCTAGATTTAAGACTTTTATAAAAGCCTCATTCTCCTCTGTTATTATTCCTATATATCCAATTCCTATTGAAGCACAAACACTCACACACATGTACAGATACAGTGTAGGCCATGTGTTCATGCATGAACTCACATAAACACGCCTCGGGTCGCAGCACGCACACACACACACACACATAAGGAAGTGTGTGATGTGGAAAGTGGGAGGGGGGAGAGGATATTTTTTCTATCTCCTCCCCCTACTTGCATTACTGGAACTCTTGTGTTAATATATTTAACATGTTCATACAAATGCACAACTTTTTACTGTTACATCTTGTTTCAATAGTTATTTTTGCTGTATTATTATTTTGTGTGAATCCTGTTTTTCATTCTGACACTTTCTGTTGCTGCTATTAACGCCTGAATTTGAAGGGGATAAATAAAGTTCCATCTCATCTTATATTAACACTATAGGCAACATTCTCTTGCAGTATTTGATCTCTTCTTTCTACAATCGGGGGGAAATTAGTTTTCTGTAGATGCAACTTGATTGAACGAGATGGATGAAAGGAATATAAAAAGGTTAGAAAAGTGTCAAAAGAACTATCATTTCACGGGAAGACGAGGGGTAGAGGAATGTGAGAATTTGGTTTGGGATATTTCCAAACATCTGGAACTAACTCCTAGAAACCTGCAGGTCCGCTGCGACTCGGACTACTTTTAAATCCAGGCTGAAGACCTTTCTTTTTGCTTTTAAGTGAACTTTTCACATCTCACACTGCACTGTAACTTGTATTCATGCATCTGTTATTCATGTTTTATTGTCATTTTTGTAAAGCACTTTGAATTGCCTTGTGTTGAAAAGTGCTATATAAATAAACTTGCCTTGCTAAAACCTTTGAATCTTGAATATTCCCCACTCTGATGAAACGGCTCTTCTACAACGGGGGAGGAACAGGAAAGAATGAATTCCTCCCCTCTCTCTCTCTCTCTCTCTCTCTCTCTCTCTCTCTCTCTCTCTCTCTCTCTCTCTCTCTCTCTCTCTCTCTCTCTCTCTCTCTCTCTCTCTCTCTCTCTCTCTCTCTCTCTCTCTCTCTCTCTCTCTCTCTCTCTCTCTCTCTCTCTCTCTCTCTCTCTCTCTCTCTCTCTCTCTCTCTCTCTCTCTCTCTCTCTCTCTCTCTCTCTCTCTCTCTCTCTCTCTCTCTCTCTCTCTCTCTCTCTCTCTCTCTCTCTCTCTCTCTCTCTCTCTCTCTCTCTCTCTCTCTCTCTCTCTCTCTCTCTCTCTCTCTACTAAACTCAATGAGCCATGTGCAGATGGTCCCATAACACCCCCGCAGCTGTACGGGCGTAAAACGACGCCACGCCCCAATGAGGACAGGGTTGATCGACATTCAGATATTCAAATGAGGCAGTAACCTCGCCACATCGCTGAGAGGTGTGGGAGGAGTCAGAGGGGAGGAGAGTTGAGGAGGGGGAGATGCAATTAATCAGAATCAGGTTTATTACCAGGTAGGTTCACACGTACGAGGAATTCATTCATTAAAAGGTCTCCTATTGTTTAGACATATATTATCCAAAACACGTCTGCATTGTTTCTGATAGCAACGTTTCTGATTGGGCCGTGGGTCCACATTTCTGATATTAGATCATATCGGACGCAAATCTGGATCCGCTCCGTTGTTCCCTCGATTTTAGAGATGTGGGTACGGAGGAAAAGAGAGAGGGTTTTCTTTTCTTTTAAAAAGTGCATTTTGCATCATAGGTCCCCTTTAATGCACACAATATCGGTTTTCTTTTTTTATTACTGCCACATTTTATTTCTATGTAAATACTGTTATATTTTACCATATTTTGTATTATATGTATGCAAATATGTATATAAGTATATATATATATACTTATATACATACATACACAAAAGGGAGGTCAGGAACTCTTTAAAACAGCTGCTAGTTATGGGTACTTTTTACTGAAGTACATTTCAAAGCCTCTTTACTTTTACTTGAGTAAAGAAGTTTAGTCAGTACTTCTACTTTCACCAGAGTATTTTTAAACACGAGTATCTGTACTTCTACTTGAGTAAAGGATGTGTGTACTTTTGCCATCTCTGCCTAAAACCGCCCCTGGATGGATGGTGATGATGATGAAGATGATGATGAGGAGCAAGAAAATGCCTTGGATAAAAGGGAGGCAGTGTCGTGTTTCAGCTCCTGGCTCTGCTGTTGATATTTCAGCTGTGCCGAAGCAGCCCCTGCTCTCACGCCCTCGTAACCCCGTCAGTATGGTGGCACGGCACTTTGGAGCTGAAACACCCCCCACCCCCCCCCCACCATCTCACTCCGATCTGATATTTCCTCCTCGGTTTGATTGGCAGGAAAAAAAGCTGACAGAAGTCGCAGCTTTTCCTCCAGATCTGGACCTCCTGTCTGTGTGGCACCGGATCGGATCCTTAACAAGGGCCGCAAAACACTTTTTATTTGACGCTCATAAAAGCATCGAGGTGACGATGTTACTCTCACGTCATTTCTGCGGGATGGTCGTCATTAGTTTGGCATCGAAGAAACTAGGCTGAGCCAACATAAACAAAGAGGAATCAAGACGGGGAAGAAAGCCAACAAGCTGAGTAGTGTTTAAGCGTCGCTGCAGAGGAACCCTGAAGGAACGCTGCAGAGGAACCCTGAAGGAACGCTGCAAACAAAATCTGAATGTGATGGAATTCAGGCAGGAGACAAGTATAACTAAAGAAGTGACATCTTTGTTTACTAGTGCTTGTTTTTTGAGTAACAACGTGAAATAAATAAACGGTATCCCAATAGAAGGGTGCGTTCGTAGACACTCTGAATGTCAGAGCGCACTCAACAGAAACTGGATAGTTTGTAATAAAAGTAAAATAGGGCTGCAGGATATGGAAAAGAAAATAAGTGAAAAATTGAGGTTATTTTGAATGATATTGCGACATTATTCATTTCTTACAATTATTAATATTATACATTTTTTTAATATTATTATCATTATTTTAAATTATAAATTATTTTTAAAATGCAAGAAAATGATATTCATGGAAACAAAATAAGGATTTTTTCATTCATTAATTGAACATGAAACTCAATTAAAAAAAGAAATACAAAAAAAAGAAATGTAAAAGAAAATGTTTTGTAGAGCTACAATTTAGAGTGCAGTTTTCTATTAATCTTTAACAATTTGAATAACATACAAATTCCCAGAGTGCAAATGATCCCAGGTGTTCATGGTAAAAGCAGTGGATTGTGCACGTCTAATTGATGCACTACTGTCTCACTGATAGACACACAGATCCCGCCCTAGTTTTGATATCAGTGTCGTAACAGTGACCTTGTGATCACCGCGTTGTGTGTGTGTGTGTGTGTGTGTGTGTGTGTGTGTGTGTGTGTGTGTGTGTGTGTGTGTGCGGCCTAGCATTACTCTACTTGTGGGGACCTACATCTGTTTACACAGTCACGTGTGGAGAGTCACCTCCCTTATGGGGACAAATTGGAGGTCCCCATGAGGGGAATCATTCATTTTAGGGTGAAGACTTGGTTAGGGTTAGGGTTAGGGTTAGGGTTAGGCATGTGTTGGTTATGGTTAAGGTTAGGATAAGTCTCCAGGAAATGCATGTAAGTCAATGTAATGTCCCCTGAAGTGATGTTTACATGGTATGTATGTAGGTGTGTGTGTGTGTGTGTGTGTGTGTGTGTGTGTGTGTGTGTGTGTGTGTGTGTGTGTGTGTGTGTGTGTGTGTGTGTGTGTGTGTGTGTGTGTGTGTGTGTGTGAGTGAAACATTTCATAACTCAACATATCATAACACAGCTGGAATCAGAGGCAACTGATGTTGCTAGAGATCCTGTAAGAGCAGCACAAAGCAGGAGGATTACCCGGAGTCAGTATTATATGTTCACATTCAGCCTGGATTAAAGACTCTTCTGAGCGAACACTGACCGTCCGCTGCAGGTCCATTGTTGCCAAAAAAGCTCCAAGTGCAAAGAAGAAAAAAAAAGGATAAAGGGAAAAAGAAGCGAGCGGAAAACCAGCGGAAGAAGTTTGGACGAGGATCAAGGAGCGCTGCACACCTACAAGACCGTAGGAAGATGCAAGAGAGAAGACATCTGTTTTAGGAAAGTGTTTCTCCACACGATGCATCATTCTGCGCTGAGAGAACACGGCTCTCTGCCTCCAGAAACACAAAGGTTTCATAATCAAAAGGTCTTCTGCTGACTGCATAGTTGCTCAAACTGTACGTTGCTTTTACCAGATGTCGTTTTTAAAAGGAACAAAGTCAAGGATGCTCTCACTGCCGGCCTTCATGCTGTGATCTAAATCGCTTCTGAAATCTGACTTTGGGTGCGTTCGTTTATCCAATCTGACGCTCTATAACTCAAATTAGAGCGATGATGTTCTGATAAACAGAGAGTTGTATTAAAGGGCTGCAGAATCTGTCAATTTCATTTAAATCACAACACAGTAAGCTTTGGTCAAATATGTGATTTCTCTCAATTAAGTATTGTGGAGCCCCGATCTACAAATGGTATTCTACGACTATGTAGTGTCTCTACTTTAAAGAGTCCTCTCCTGCTGATGTTCAGGTGTATATCAGTATGTAATGTCTCTACTTTAAAGAGTCTTCTCCTGCTGATGTTCAGGTGTATATCAGTATGTAGTGTCTCTACTTTAAAGAGTCATCTCCTGCTGATGTTCAGGTGTATATCAGTATATAGTGTCTCTACTTTAAAGAGTCCTCTCCTGCTGATGTTCAGGTGTATATCAGTATCTAGTGTCTCTACTTTAAAGAGTCATCTCCTGCTGATGTTCAGGTGTATATCAGTATATAGTGTCTCTACTTTAAAGAGTCCTCTCCTGCTGATGTTCAGGTGTATATCAGTATCTAGTGTCTCTACTTTAAAGAGTCCTCTCCTGCTGATGTTCATATCAGTATGTAGTGTCTCTACTTTAAAGAGTCCTCTCCTGCTGATGTTCAGGTGTATATCAGTATGTAGTGTCTCTACTTTAAAGAGTCCTCTCCTGCTGATGTTCAGGTGTATATCAGTATGTAGTGTCTCTACTTTAAAGAGTCCTCTCCTGCTGATGTTCAGGTGTATATCAGTATGTAGTGTCTCTACTTTAAAGAGTCCTCTCCTGCTGATGTCCAGGTGTATATCAGTATGTAGTGTCTCTACTTTAAAGAGTCCTCTTCTGCTGATGTTCAGTTGTATATCAGTATGTAGTGTTTCTACTTTAAAGAGTCCTCTCCTGCTGATGTTCAGGTGTATATCAGTATGTAGTGTCTCTACTTTAAAGAGTCCTCTCCTGCTGATGTTCAGGTGTATATCAGTATGTAGTGTCTCTACTTTAAAGAGTCCTCTCCTGCTGATGTTCAGGTGTATATCAGTATGTAGTGTCTCTACTTTAAAGAGTCCTCTCCTGCTGATGTTCAGGTGTCTTTCAGTATGTAGTGTCTCTACTTTAAAGAGTCCTCTCCTGCTGATGTTCAGGTGTATATCAGTATGTAGTGTCTCTACTTTAAAGAGTCCTCTCCTGCTGATGTTCAGGTGTATATCAGTATGTAGTGTCTCTACTTTAAAGAGTCCTCTCCTGATGATGTTCAGGTGTATATCAGTATGTAGTGTCTCTACTTTAAAGAGTCCTTTCCTGCTGATGTTCAGGTGTATATCAGTATGTAGTGTCTCTACTTTAAAGAGTCCTCTCCTGCTGATGTTCAGGTGTATATCAGTATGTAGTGTCTCTACTTTAAAGAGTCCTCTCCTGCTGATGTTCAGGTGTATATCAGTATGTAGTGTCTCTACTTTAAAGAGTCCTCTCCTGCTGATGTTCAGGTGTATATCAGTATGTAGTGTCTCTACTTTAAAGAGTCCTCTCCTGCTGATGTTCAGGTGTATATCAGTATGTAGTGTCTCTACTTTAAAGAGTCCTCTCCTGCTGATGTTCAGATGTATATCAGTATGTAGTGTCTCTACTTTAAAGAGTCCTCTCCTGCTGATGTTCAGGTGTATATCAGTATGTAGTGTCTCTACTTTAAAGAGTCCTCTCCTGCTGATGTTCAGGTGTATATCAGTATGTAGTGTCTCTACTTTAAAGAGTCCTCTCCTGCTGATGTTCAGGTGTATATCAGTATGTAGTGTCTCTACTTTAAAGAGTCCTCTCCTGCTGATGTTCAGGTGTATATCAGTATGTAGTGTCTCTACTTTAAAGAGTCCTCTCCTGCTGATGTTCAGGTGTATATCAGTATGTAGTGTCTCTACTTTAAAGAGTCCTCTCCTGCTGATGTTCAGATGTATATCAGTATGTAGTGTCTCTACTTTAAAGAGTCCTCTCCTGCTGATGTTCAGGTGTATATCAGTATGTAGTGTCTCTACTTTAAAGAGTCCTCTCCTGCTGATGTTCAGGTGTATATCAGTATGTAGTGTCTCTACTTTAAAGACACTACAGGAGAGGGAAAACCCCAGAAAGCATAATAGGGCCTCTTTAAGGACTGCCCCAGTTATGTGCATAAGGCACATATGCGCAGTACAAATACGTAGGAATTGTCCTCATAGTAGAGAAACTTCCAGAAAGACCAGCCTGTCTGACCCTTATACTGTCAGTGCCTCTTTTCACTCTCTTTTCGAAAGCTCCAAGACTATTGATAAAAGTAATAGAATTTTAAATAGAAGGCAGAATTGCTGAAGGTTGCCAGAAGCTGAACTAAATGGATTCGGATTGAATTTAAGTGGATTTTGACACCACAGCCCAGAGAAGGTCGAGGCAGCCCAGTGTTTGAGGGAAACGCCGCTCAGCTCCTGGTATTTCAGGTTAATCCTGCAAATTGTGTTGGGTTTAAGTTGCATTTAACCTACATGGAAGCAGAATGCGCCAAACTTAATGTGGAGTCGGTGTGTAGTTATGCTAAAACAATGTCGGACACCGTAATATTCTCTGGTCCCCTCCCCAATCTGATCAATGATGACATGTATAGCCGCATGTCATCATTTCAGCGCTGGTTGTCTTGGTGGTGCCCAGCAAACAATGTGGGCTTCGTAAATAATTGGACAGCCTTCTGGGGAAAACCTGGTCTGATTAAGAGAGACGGCATTCATCCTACTTTGGAAGGTGCAGATCTCATTTCGGCAAACATTTCAGGGCTTTGTGGACTTAATCCATGACAAACTGGAGTTGAGACCAGGAGGCGGAGTCGCAGTCTTACACGCTTCTCTGCGCTCTCTCCTAGGCAGTCATCCATAGGAATCCCGAACCCAATAAAATACCCAATATTAGCGGTGTGTGTGTCTGCCCAAGGACAATTAAAGGTAAAACCTAATAGAGGTGTCATACATAATAACCTAATAAAAGTAAATGTAACAACTACTACAGTGCAACAAAACAGGAATATTAAATGTGGTCTCTTAAACATAAGATCTCTAGCATCTAAAGCAATATTGGTAAATGATTTAATATCAGATTATAATATTGATATATGCTGTCTCACTGAAACTTGGTTGAGACATGAAGAATATGTCAGCATAAATGAGGCCACTCCACCCAGCCATATCAATACTCATATTGCCCGAGGCGTGGGCCGAGGAGGTGGAGTTGCAGCAATCTTTGACTCAAGTTTACTTATCAATACTAAACCAAAATTAAATTATACCTCCTTTGAAAGTCTCGTTTTTAGTCTTACGCATCCGACCTGGAAAACTTTGCAGCCAATCTTATTTGTTACAGTGTACCGTGCACCAGGTCCTTATTCAGAATTCTTATCAGAATTCTCTGAGTTTTTATCAACTTTGGTTCTTAAAACAGATAAAGTAATTATCGTAGGTGACTTTAATATTCATGTTGACGATGATAAAAATAGCCTTACTGTTGCATTTAACTCTATATTAGATTCTGTTGGTTTCTGTCAGAGTGTAAATAAACCAACCCACTGCTATAATCACACTCTAGACCTTGTTCTGACTTATGGTATTGAAATTGAGCAACTATTAGTCGAACCGCATAATCCTGCTTTATCTGACCATTTCTTAGTAACTTTTGAAGTACTGTTACTAGATTACAAAGCATTAGTCAAAAGCTCCTGCAGCAGAAACCTATCTGTTAGTGCTATAGCCAAATTTAAGGAAGAGATTCCACCAATATTTAACTCGATAGCATGTCTGCATGTAAGGGAGGAAGCTTATACAAAATGTACACCACCCCAAATTGATCATGTTGTTGATAGTGCTACAGATGCGCTGCGAATAAAATTAGACTCTGTTGCTCCTTTGAAAAAGAAGAAAATAAAACAACATAGATTAGCTCCATGGCATAATGCCGAAACCCGCAAAATAAAGCAAAAGTCGAGACAACTTGAAAGGATATGGCGTTCCACTAAACTTGAAGAATCTCGTTTAATTTGGCATATTACTCTCAATGAATATAAGAAAGCACTGCGTAAAGCGAGAGCAGCCTACTACTCTTCATTAATAGATGAGAATAAGAATAATGCAAGATTTCTTTTCAGCACTGTAGCCAGGCTGACAGAGAGCCATAGCTCGATTGAGCCTTCTATTCCCATAGCACTCAGTAGTAATGATTTTATGTGCTTTTTTAACGATAAAATTGTTACTCTTAGAAACAAAATTAATGACCTCTTGCCTTTGACCAGTATAGTGTTATCAACAGCTCCCGGAAACGTAAGTTCTAATATTACACTAGATAGTAAACTAGAATGCTTTTCAGCCATTAACCTTGAACAATTAAATTCAATGATTCTCTCTTCTAAACCATCAACGTGTATGTTAGACCCAATTCCAACTAAGCTGTTGAAGGAAGTTTTTCCATTAATTGGCACTTCTTTATTAAATATTATGAATATGTCTTTATTATCAGGCTATGTTCCACAATCATTCAAAGTAGCAGTGATAAAACCGCTTCTTAAAAAGCACAACCTCGATCCAGAGGTTTTAGCCAATTATAGACCTATTTCTAATCTTCCGTTCCTCTCAAAAATTCTTGAGAAAGCGGTCGCAAAACAGTTGTGTGATTACTTAAAAAACAATGATTTATTTGAAGATTTTCAGTCTGGCTTTAGAACACATCATAGCACAGAGACAGCTCTGGTTAAAGTCACAAATGACATTCTAATAGCCTCAGACAAGGGACTTGTCTCTATTCTTGTTTTGCTCGATCTCAGTGCTGCATTTGATACTATCGATCATGATATCTTATTGCAAAGACTAGAGCACTTAGTTGGCATACAGGGAACTGCTTTAGGCTGGTTTAGGTCCTATCTATCTGAACGCTCTCAGTTTGTACGTGTCAACGATGAATCTTCCACGCAAACCAAAGTTAGCCATGGAGTGCCACAGGGCTCAGTGCTCGGACCTATTTTGTTCACATTATATATGCTTCCGTTAGGCAATATTATAAGGAATCATTCTGTAAATTTTCATTGTTATGCAGATGATACTCAACTATATTTATCAATCAAGCCTGATGAAATTAATCATCTAAATAAAATTCAAGACTGCCTCAAGGACTTAAAAACGTGGATGACCTTAAACTTTTTGATGTTAAACACGACCAAAACTGAAGTTATTGTACTTGGCCCGAAGAATCTACGAAACAAATTATCTAAAGATATACTAACTATGGATGGCATTAATTTGGCCTCCAGTGAGACTGTAAGGAATCTTGGTGTTATATTTGATCAGGATTTATCCTTTAACGCCCACATAAAATCAATTTCAAGGACCGCCTACTTCCATCTACGTAACATTGCAAAAATCAGGCATATCTTGCCTCAAAACGATGCAGAGAAACTAGTCCATGCATTTGTTACTTCAAGGCTGGATTATTGTAACTCTTTATTATCAGGGTGTACCAAGAAGTCAGTCAAGTCGCTTCAGCTGATTCAAAATGCTGCAGCTCGTGTACTAACCAGAGTTAGGAAAAGGGACCACATTACTCCTGTTCTGGCTGCCTTACACTGGCTCCCTATAGAACACAGGATAGAATTTAAAATTCTTCTTCTCGCCTACAAAGCCCTTAATGGGCAGGCGCCTTCTTACCTTAAAGAACTCATTATACCCTACTGTCCTACTAGGGCATTGCGTTCCAAGAATGCAGGGTTGTTGGTTGTTCCTAGAGTCTCTAAAAGTACAATGGGAGCCAGAGCCTTTTCTTATCAAGCTCCACATTTGTGGAATCAGCTTCCAGTTTGTGTTCGGGCGGCAGACACCCTAACCGTTTTTAAGAGTGCGCTTAAGACCTTCCTTTTTGATAAAGCTTATAGTTAGGGCTGATTAGATTCAGCCCCTAGTTTTGCTGATAGGCTTAGTTTGTCGGGGGACATCTTACTTCTTCCTTCTCTCTGTCTATACCTGTGTACTCTCATGTTCCGATTAACCCAGCTTCCCCAAATTTCTTTCTTTTTGGTGTCTATATACGCTGGGATCCGGAGTCATGGATGATCCTGCGGTCCTGTGTCCGGCATCGCGAGCCCTGGATCTTGAGTCGTGGCTGTGGTCATGGATCATAGGTCCTGGATGGATATCCTCGTGGATTCATCTTCCTATTATACACACATGCATTTCCAAACATTTGGACTACCTATGTTGCAAATGTATTATCATTTCAATTTACACACGGCATCTATTGCACGTCTGTCCGTCCTGGGAGAGGGATCCCTCCTCTGTTGCTCTCCCTGAGGTTTCTCCCATTTTTCCCTTTAAAACTGTGGGTTTTCTTCGGAAGTTTTTCCTTGTACGATGTGAGGGTCTAAGGACAGAGGGTGTCGTATTGTCATACTGATATTTTGTACAAACTGTGAAGTCCACTGAGACAAATGTAACATTTGTGATATTGGGCTATATAAATAAACATTGATTGATTGATTGATTGATAGGTTGTGTCCTCTGATCCCACCACACACCCGATATACACAATGTCCATTTGGCTAGCTTTGCATCAGATAACCTCTTTGGTGAGTAAAGAAAAAAAATGCAGCTTAATCTGGATAAAGTGCTGCGGCGAAACGCTCAGACTGCAAAAAGGGGAAGAGATCACCGAACAGGCAGCCGGAGATGAAATGTAAGAGTCCGACAGATTCATTATTCCCTGATCAAAATGAATGTTTCACTGTGTTCATTTGCTCATCTGTTTTATACCTCGTAGCAGGATGAGGTCAGCACAGATTTCCTTTTTGGCTCCAAAGCTGGTTATTTTCAGCAATTTCCACCGAGGCGGACCGGGTATATTTAGTGCCTTGAACAGGATATTTATAGAAGAAAAAAAAGAAAAAAATCAACAACTGAGAAGGGATTTACCAAACAGGTTATTTCTTTATTTAGTTTGTGTAACAGATCTTCATAGAAGGAACGGTGCGTAGAGACCTGATGAGCCGTGTGACTAAGCTAACAACTTGGACATTATTCCTCGATTAAATCATCTCCGAAGTCTGAATGTGTGTGTGTGTGTGTGTGTGTGTGTGTGTGTGTGTGTGTGTGTGTGTGTGTGTGGCCTAGCATTACTATACTTGTGGGGACCTAAATCTGTTTACACAGTCACGTGTGGGGACTCGCCTCCCTTATGGGGACAAATTGGAAGTCCCCATAAGGGGAATCATTAATTTTAGGGTGAAGACTTGGTTAGGGTTAGGGTTAGGCATGTGTTGGTTATGGTTAAGGTTAGGATAAGTCTCCAGGAAATGCATGTAAGTCAATGTAATGTCCCCTGAAGTGATGTATACGTGTGTGTGTGTGTGTGTGTGTGTGTGTGTGTGTGTGTGTGTGTGTGTGTGTGTGTGTGTGTGTGTGTGTGTGTGTGTGTGTGTGTGTGTGTGTGTGTGTGTGTGTGTGTGTGTGTGTGTGTGTGTGTGTGTGTGTGTGTGTGTGTGTGTGTGTGTGTGAATAAGTTCAGCTTCTGGTGGAGTTTGTTGTTCTATGAAATGAAGCAAGGGGAAGAACTATGATCACATTATGAGGACATATCGTCGCCCCCTTTATATATATCACCGTCTTGCAATCAACTTGTATCTAAATCCAATTATATTAGTGTTTTCACATTTTAATATATTGTTTAAAATGTTTTTATAATTTCATTCACGTATATTGAAAGGAATATTTATTTATTATTAATTAATGTATTATTGTTTTTTTTTAGTGCTGTCAAAATGATCGCGTTAACGGCGGTAATTAATTTTTTGAATTAATTACGTTAAAATATTTAACGCATTTAACGTAACGCATGTGCAGAATGGCCCGCCCCATACGTGCCACCAGTGGCAGCGCCAGGGTATGGCTGGGGTAGGCTACACCCATACCGAGAAATGGCTTAGCCCCTCCATGAAAAATGATGTTAAAGTAAGCAAAATAAAGTCCGCCAACTCGCGCGGAGTAAATTGCACAGACAGCAGTTAGTCAGATTGATTTCAGTAGCCACTTGTCTGGAAATACCAAAGACCAGAAACGGTTTTGAAAACTTTTGTCACGTAGTGATCGTCTTCTCAATAGAACATCTTTGATAATGTCGGTGTTGTTGCAGGAAGTCCCGACGGAGAATACTTTTGCTGTAGTACAGGGGTGCACATAACTGGTACGCAGGTTATGTGCGTAATCTGAAACTTGTGTCACAAAGCGCATTTGCGTACCGGCGTACTTGTGAAGCTTTTCCAGAAGGCGGTTAGATCACCGGACGACAGAGTCGGTCTCCGTGTGCACAGACAGGGCTGCTGTTAACGTCGGTCTGTACAACGGAACTGTGCCAAAACTACGCCAACCGGCTGCGGAGGGAGACTTCCCCCCCCTTCACTGGAGAACTGCGTTAAAACAGCTGATCACAACGTTCGCACTCTGTGGTCACGAAGTACTCCACCCCCCCCCGTCGACTTTCCTGAAGTACCCCCCCGTTGATAGAAATCAACACGTAATGAATTAAGATCCCACGGTTTGATGATTGATAGGTGTGTGTGCTGTCTTTCATTTTGACACGCAGAAAAATGTTATAATAAACATAGATACTGTGTTAAATGGATATATCCGCCTTCTTTCATTTATCTTTCCATTCCCACAATATACATAAATAAATGGCATATTTTGGACATAGTTCGAATGGTGATTAATCATGATTAATTAATTTTTAAGCTGTGATTAATCTGATTAAAAATTTTAATCGTTTGACAGCCCTAGTTTTTTTATAACTTTTTCTTATTATTTTTCTTCATTTATTACAAAAATGCACTGATGTTCCTTTTTTGTGACTTAGACTGCCTGTAAAGAACACCGTTTGTATTTTAAAGCAAATGGACAACTAAGTCACTAAAGAAAAAGTGAGAAATAAAAAAGTCAGCATCTAGCTCAAGGGCCTTTTGTCCGAACACTCAGAAGCAATCGTGTGACCTTTCAGTCTCTTTAAAGTCCAAGCTGCCCTACTTCCCCAGAATCCATCTTCTGCTGCTCCGTTTCTCAGCGAGATGAATGAAGTCCAAAGTAAACCACGGAGGGTTGGTCATGATTTAGGCCAGGGTGACAGTCACAGCAAACTCTCACAAACAGGCATTTGGGATCCGACGTTCCCTTTTAGCTCGGAGTACTGAAAGCTGAGAGCTGCAGCCGCTACTCGTCCAGAAAACCACAACATATCAGGTTCATTTCGTGGCATTACAACTACTCAATGTTTCAACTCATGTTTCACTGAAACACAGATAAATACGATCACGTTTGGGAGAAAAAAGGACCTTCTTAGGGGTCTTTGTGACCAAATGGTCCAAGGAGTTTAACCTAAAGTATTCAGGAAGTAGCCAGTTTGAGTTTCAACCAAAGTCTTAGACCCCTTTCTCATTGGGGGAACCCTAACCCAATACATTGTTATTAAAGAAATAAAACTCAGTCAGTTTGGATAAAATGTTGGCGTTTTTTGAGGCAGTGTTCTTGTTGACGGACTAAACTTCGTAGCTCTCCTCGACCTTGACTTATCAATTAGTTAATTTAAACGACAGCTATGTAAAAGTGAGTTTTTGCACAAGAAGACGTGCAAAAAGTGCCGCTACCACAGATGTTAAACCTAGATTTTTCGGGAAGTTTGTGTTTCAACCCACTCATACAGTAGACCCCTTTCCATTGAGGGAACCCTAAAGCCTTTGTCTTAAAATGACAACTAAAGCCACTTTGAATAATATATTTTAATTAAGAGTAAAGCTAACCCTAACCTTAACCAATCAATCCATCTTCAACCAATTATCCAGAAATTACAATTATAGCCACTTAAAATGAAATCTTTCCATTGAGGGAATGTTCTTGTAATGCATTCAGACAAAATGTAAGATTTTTAGAAATGCAGCTGACCTTGACATAAGAAATTATTTATCAATTTACTAATTTTGTTGATTCAAACTACAGGTTTGTAAAAAATCTCTTAGTCGAATAAGACAAAAACAACAAATGATTGACTGTTGTAAGTCCTTTTTAGCTACATGTCTTAAATACATTTTGTTTTGGTAAAATCGACTTAATTCCAGTATCATAATAGCAATTATATTGAGACATTTGAGTGATATTAGCTGCCTCAATTACCCTTTGTGTCTGTTTTGAGATCTACCAATTCCACCCCGGTCGTTCCAGGATATTTTGAGGCTTTCATGAACTGAAGTCTGACCTTCGATGCCCTAAAGAAATAAAAATAGACAACAGGAAAAATATTTCTGAGTTCCTAAAAATGTTTCTGTGTTCCTGGAAAAGTCAAAGGGGACTAAAAGGTATTTCTGTTGTTCAAGGGTCAGAAGAGTGACGGATGGTTGTGTTTGGAGAACAAAGCTTACGATGACTGGAATTTAAAAAGGTAGGTTTTTAAAATGTCTTAATTCAAACATCTTAGATTATGTGAGAAACTCCATCTACAATTTAAAAAAAAGACATGAAAGTGAAGCCCGATTTGTGATTCTATTAAATCTCAAAGTCATCTTAAGAGCTCTGCTTCTAAAACATTCATGCGGATTGAGTCATCGGTGTTTGTTAAATATTGAATGGGGAATTTAACGTGTCCAAAGAGTAACGGCAGACATCTTATTGACCTCTTAGAAAGTGATAACTCTGAGCTGAGATTTCAGTTCATTGCAGCATCAAACCCCCCCCAGGAGGATCTCTAATGATCCTCTCAAATAATTAGGAAGCTGAATATCGAACAAAAAACTCAACAAAAACACACCAGAGGCAGACTCCCTTTCCGATGCTTTATTAAATAAACTCAGTGACTCTCTCAGGGGACGGATGACTTAAACACATCCCCCATTACACTCAATTATTTGTTTGCACTAACTGCTCTTAAGACTTAAGCATTCATTTCCTCCAAAGCATCAAACAAGTATAAATCTGCTAGAAAATCCGGTTTAAAGCGGAAATCTACAAGACGTCACCTGTCAATCAAAGTGTGGGCGGATGTAGTATTTGGGATTGTCTTTTGATGAAGGTTAGGTTTCTGTAATTGGGGCTTATTTTTCTTAGTGTCTCCAACCACAGAGACGACGCTACATGCGCTTCTTCTTCTTTTGTTTAATTTCAAACACACCACAAATATAAAACACGTCACTGCTTGCCTGCAGACAGTCTCCCAAAAAACATCTACGTTTTAGATCTTTTTATATATATAACATTTCTAAAAAGGATCTCAGAAAGTATATAGAGTGATATGACGATTCAGATTGTTGTATCAACAGTCAGAGAAATCAACAGAAGAAGACAGACAGGAAGTAAACACTAACAGGAACAGAAAAAGAAGACAGACAGGAAGTAAACACTAACGGGAACAGCAGAAGAAAACAGACAGGAAGTAAACACTAAAGGGAACAGCAGAAGAAGACAGACAGGAAGTAAACACTAACGGGAACAGCAGAAGAAGACAGACAGGAAGTAAACACTAAAGGGAACATAAAGAGACAGGCAGAAAGTAAACACTAAAGGGAACAGCAGAAGAAGACAGACAGGAAGTAAACACTAACAGGAACAGAAAAAGAAGACAGACAGGAAGTAAACACTAACAGGAACAGAAAAAGAAGACAGACAGGAAGTAAACACTAACGGGAACAGCAGAAGAAAACAGGCAGAAAGTAAACACTAAAGGGAACAGCAGAAGAAGACAGACAGGAAGTAAACACTAACGGGAACAGCAGAAGAAGACAGACAGGAAGTAAACACTTAAGGGAACAGCAGAAGAAGAAATACAGGAAGTAAACACTAAAGGGAACAGCAGAAGAAGACAGACAGGAAGTAAACACTAAAGGGAACATAAAGAGACAGGCAGAAAGTAAACACTAAAGGGAACAGCAGAAGAAGACAGACAGGAAGTACACACTAAAGGGAACAGAAAGAGACAGACAGGAAGTACACATCAACGGGAACAGAAAAAGACAGACAGTAAGTAAACACTAAAGGGAACAGCAGAAGAAGACAGACAGGAAGTAAACACTAAAGGGAACAGCAGAAGAAGACAGACAGGAAGTAAACACTAAAGGGAACAGCAGAAGAAGACAGACAGGAAGTAAACACTAAAGGGAACAGAAAGAGACAGACAGGAAGTAAACACTAAAGGGAACAGCAGAAGAAGACAGAGAGGAAGTAAACACTAAAGGGAACAGCAGAAGAAGACAGATAGGAAGTAAACACTAAAGGGAACAGCAGAAGTGGACACACACACAAAACCCACAACATTCAGACTTCCAGAACTGACGACCCCCTCTTCCTTCTCCTCCATGTGCTCAGTAGCTTAATTGATGTTTAACCCGTAGATTGGCAGCTGATGGCTCAATTAAGAGCTTGCTGGATGACAGGATTAGTGTAAGGAAGGCGGAGTGGCCCCTCTGAACCATAATCCTTCACTTCGGCCCAGAGGGTCAAAACCGGGAGGACATGTTGGCAAACAGCTCCAAATAGGCTACAGGGAAACAATCCAACCATGCAAGTACAACAGGGATCTCATGAAGGGCTGCAGCAAGGGTTTTTTCTTAGTTTCAGTTAATCTTGTGATTGTTTTACTGACATATCTGTAAAGAAATTGCTTGTCTGGTCTAAAAAAATGTTGATAAATTATAAAAAAAGTCAAGCCTGCTCTCTGAAAGTCAAAAAGCGGTCTTCCGGTAGTTTTTTTAAATGTGCCTATTATTCAAATTGTCAGTATTGTATTTGTATGTAGTGTCTCTACTGTGACATGTCTCCATGCTTTAATGTTCAGAAAGCTCTTTATTTTTTTAGACTTTGCAGACCATTAACAGCCTAACACACGACAGGAAAGAGAACAACACCAAAAGCATAGTAGGGCCTCTTTAAACATCACCTAAAACAAAGACAACCAGCTCATTTTCAGCATTTCTGCTTCAAAATGATAGATTGTCAATCAACTAAGCATTTTAGGTCGTAAACACAGAACGAGGTTTGGTACAAAGACATTTGTTGAGGCCGTGGTTGGAAGAAAACACTTACATATTTTAAAATAAGCCATCATTAGCAAATGTATGAATGCTTTGTTAGTACAAAGCAACCGTGTATAGACTATCACCTAAATAAAAATAAATCCGATCCATAGCAGGAAAATTAAAAATAAGAAATTAAAAAGACTATGAATCTGATTAAAAATGCAATGGCAGCTGTTGGTACTTCACAGGTTTTGGTGGAAAAGCACTGTAGGGGTTTTTCAGTGTTGGAGCATTTATTTGTTTTGCTTGGTGCTTTTAGAAAAGGGCCGAGTGATGGCAAAATCATCTCAGACCAAATGACTGATAAGTGATAAAGGCCACCATGACATAACCCCGAACAGAGGGGCTTCACCATTATGTTGTTTCATGTTGGACTGAGGTGGGTATTGACATTTAATAGAGCGGGTTGTTATGCTTTGCAAGCCTAGAAATCGACCCGAGAGCTAACCACAGTCTGGGCAGTTTTATTCTCCAAGTGTTCCCAGCTGAGAGTAAACGCTGGTGAATTACAGCAGAGCAACAACAGGCAAGAAATACAGAAATCCCACGCGTTCAATTCTCCCCGATGTCTCAACGTGCCAAAAGGTTGTAGTCCTTAGACGTCAGAAAACCAGAGCAACATTCAGTAAACTGCAGACCAAAAGTATACCAACCAAATGATGAATTGATTGAGCCAGAATACTTTTTCTTGACCTTGGAAATAGAAACATGACAATCTTTCTTTCCAGAGCTTTCAGACACTGATCATCGCCTTCATCAACCTTCGGAGTTTGAATGCTGAGAACTGTACAACCAACGAGCAAGAGCAAAATTGGAAAACACGAAAAAGAAGATAAAAAGGTACAATAGTGAAAGAACTATGCATCTTATAAACTACGGCGTCTTGATGCCTCTGGAAACTCCAGAAAAAATGAATTCAACAACTGCAAGACTTATTTCTCGCCAGAAACACATTTCGGAGAAAGATGAGCACGTACCGAATATCGTCCTTGGTGAGTTTGAACATGATGACTAATGACCAGAATCTTCTTCATATGGATTGGATTTCCACTCTATTGTTTCGACACTAGTGAAAACAGAGTATCTATATAATAACTGTCTCAAACAGCTGTCACATCCACATGTTGAACATTTTCCACCATTAAAACATACACTTTGATCTCTGAGAATAACTCCAAGTGCTGAACACGAGCAACCTGCCAATTGTGAGTCATGTGACTTGTTTACAGACAAGATTTGCTTTGGTGAACTATTCATATCTTAATGCACTGTAACTTTGTATTCATGTATCTGGGCTCGACTGACGCTGACGTCATTGTTTTATCAGAAACATGGCTAAACAAATCTATTGTGGCCTCTGACATTGCCTTAAATGGTTTTAATGTGTATCGCACCGACCGGCCTAATAAAGGTGGTGGCGTTGCCATTTATGTTAAGAATAAGTTCAGTGTAACCACATAAGTTTCCAAATCGATCAGTAAGCAATTTGAATGTTTAGCCATAAATATAGAAGTGGCAACAGGTCATGGTAGTGAGTTGTTACAGACCCCCCTCAGCTGTCAAAGACTCCTTGTCTTCACTAGCAAATCTTTTATCACAACTTGACTACAAGGACATAGTGCTACTTGGAGATTTTAACTGGGACTGGTTAACTGCAGTGTCAGAGGATTTTAAAAACCTTTGTATCTCTTTAAATGTTACTCAGATTGTTGACAGTCCTACTCGCCCTAATATTAAGTCCCCTAATAAATCTTCCCTAATTGATCTCATTTTAACTAATGTTCCCCATAAATATTCATCTGTGGGAGTATTTGCAAATGATCTGAGTGATCACTGTGTTGTAGCCACAATTAGGGACACTAAGGTCCAACAGGTTAAACCTTGCATTATCATTAAGAGAGACATAAAACATTTTGTGGAGCAGGGTTTTGTTCATGATCTGTTTGGGTTTGATTGGGGTAAAATCGATCTGTGTGCTGATGTAGAAACCGTATGGTCTTATTTTTATCTTGGTTTTATGGAGATCATTGATAGACATGCACCCCTGCGTACATTTAGAGTAAAGGGACGAGACAATCCTTGGTTTTCTGCTAATCTGTCCAGTCTCCTTCATGAGAGAAACAAGGCCTGGGCAAAGGCTAGGAAATCAGGCTCAGAGGTAGAATGGCTGCGTTTTAGGCAGCTAAGGAATAGCTTCACATCGCAAATCAAAAGTGCTAAATCAAAGTATTATCTGTCAGTAACCACAAAGAATCTGAATAATCCTGGAAAATTTTGGAAAGCCATTAAATCGTTATCCACCGGCGATATCCGTAATGAGCTACCTCCGTGCATTACCACAGCTTCTGGCTCTATATCGGACAGGGCCACTATGTTAAATTGCTTTAATGAGCATTTTGTGTCCTGTGGTTCTCTATTTGATTCTGTCACTAACTCTGCTTCTGTGAACACTACAGTATGTGACTCTGAAAAACGTGTGTTGGAAAACCCTTTTAGTTTTACCCCTTTTACTGTTGATGTTGTTCGTGAAGCTTTAACCAAGTTAGATCCTAAGAAACCGGCTGGCCCGGACAACGTAGAACCTTTCTTTTTAAAGATAGCTGCAGATTTTATTGCTCCACCTCTCACTACTCTTTTTAACCTCTCCCTCAGCACTAACACAATTCCAAAATTGTGGAAGTCAGCGTATGTCCTGCCTTTGCTAAAAGGAGGGGAGGCCACCTTATTAAATAACTATAGGCCAATCTCTAAGTTGTCAGTTCTGGCTAAGGTTCTTGAACGCTTAGTGAGTGAACAGGTAAAGGTGTTTTTATGTACAAATGACATCCTGTCTAAACATCAGTCAGGCTTCAGAAAGCAACACAGCACCATCACTGCCACAATGAAAGTGGTGAATGATGTGGCGAGTATTTTAGATAAGAAGCAGAGTTGTGCAGCTCTGTTTGTTGACCTATCCAAAGCGTTTGATACCGTCGATCATCGCATTTTAAAGCAGAGGCTACTCAATATAGGCATATCCAGCCATGCAGTGGGTGGTTTGTGAACTACCTCTCTGAAAGGTCCCAATGTGTTCACTTTGATGGGCTGTCTTCTGAGTGGTTAAACATTGCTAATGGTGTTCCTCAAGGTTCTGTTTTAGGTCCACTTTTATTCTCCATATATATCAACAGTTTACGTGATAATGTGGATGAAGCTACTTTACATTTTTATGCGGATGATACCGTGATGTAGCTACTGTGCAGGTCCCTCCATTAAGGAGGCTGGTGTTAAATTACAGGCTGTTTTTAACATTATTCAGACTCAGCTCTCTGAGCTTAAGCTTCTTTTAAATGTTGAGAAAACCAAGGTAATGCTCTTTTCAAAAGCAAAAAAGACACCAGAGCCTGTTTTAGATATTGTAACTACGCAAGGAATAAAACTTGAAGTGGTTACCTGTTATAAATACCTTGGTATCTGGCTTGATGATTGTCTCACTTTTAAACTTCATGTCAATAACCTGCTTAAAAAGCTGAGGGTTAGGCTAGGTTTCTTCTACAGGAACAAGTCCTGTTTCTCGCTTGAGGCCAGGAAAAGGCTCTGTGACCTTTTTACCTGTGCTGGACTATGGTGATTTGATGTATATGAATGCACCTGCCATTACCTGGTCAAGTTAGATGCTGCGTATCACAGCGCACTGAGATTTGTGACAAACTGTAAAGCATTAACCCATCACTGTATGCAAGGGCTGGTTTGCTTTCACTAACTGTACGGAGGCTCAGTCACTGGTACATTTTTATATACAAAGCCATGTTAGGGAAACTTCCATCTTATATCTGCTCCCTGATCTCACGGAAAATTGTAAGTGGCTACTGCCTGAGATCGAATGCTGTGGTTTTATTAAATGTGCCAACTGCTAGAACTGTCTTAGGGAAGATAGCTTTTAGATGCGCAGCTCCTCTGTCTTGGAATAGTCTGCAAATTAAATGGAAACTGAACAATCTGGTTCCACTAAATGTTTTTAAAGCTCGGTTGGATGCTAGTCAATCGGAAGCTGTTGGTACCGGTTTATGTGGATAATTATGTAAATTATGATGTCCTTTTGTTGTTCTGTTTATGTTTTTATGTTTCATTGAGCAGGTCTCCCTTGAAAAAGAGATCAATGATCAAAAAGAGATCAATGATCTCAATGGGATTTATCTGAATAAATAAAGGTTTGAAATGAAATGAAAATGTACTTTTTATTCATGTATTTTTTCTTTTAATGTTTCTTTTATAATCTTTTACTGTTTTTAAATGCCTTTGTCTGAATGTCTTTCATTTTTGTAAAGCACCTTGCCTTGCCTTGGTGGGCACGTGGAACTGAAAATGAATCAAAATCCAAAAACTGTGGACGTTTCCACTCCAGTTTGGGCCAAAGGAAACAAACAGTAGGTGTGGACAGCAGGTCTGGGTGTTCCTCCACCCTGTGTGATGCTTCTCTGGCACAGAAAGGGAGGCCATTTTGAGTCTCCTCTTTGTACGAGAAAACACCTTTGGCTTTAAGGGATTTTAGCCTTTGCAGACCATTAACATGCACACAAAGCTATAGAACACACGACAGGGAAGGGAAAACCCCCAAAGCATAATATTGAGCTTCAAAATTATAGATTTTCAATCAACTATTTGTTTTATGTCCTATATATTCATGTTGCACTGTTGGAGGAGCCTGTGACTTAATTTGTCATTGCCATATCTACACTGTAGCTTCTGTGCACATGACAATAAAGCCTTGAAACTTGAATCAACTAAGCATTTCACGTTGTAAAAACAGCAACAACGATACCCTAAGTTTGGTACAAATGGAAGGCCTTGTTTTTTTACAACTTGTAAAATAAACCATACTTAGCAAATGCATGATTATTTGTTATGTCAAAGCATCTGTGTGTAGAATATCACATAAACAAATGAGAGTGGATTGTGAGGAGAAGCTCAATGCGGCTATACTTCCCACATTAAGTGGCTGATGGTCTCCTCTTTGTACGAGAAAACACCTTTGGCTTTAAGTTCCATTAGCAGAGAGGCAGGGAGGACATGTCTTCGCCCTGCCATGATTGAATCACAGCCATAACAGCAGAAGGCACAAGGCCTGCTGCGCCGCTGAGTTCTTCCTGTTCTCCTCACTCAGCGTGGGAACAGCCGCGGACAAAATCTGCCCTGGAATCAGCTCACAAAAGAAGGCCACGAAAGGCAACAAGGCAGAGCAGGTAGTAATTGGTCCTTTCTGCTAAAAAAGGCTTCGAAACCGTCAGAAAAAGGAGCTCGGTTTGTGGGGTGAGAGTTTCAGTTTGACAGCGGTGGAGGTGTCTGACATCGGCTTACAAGAAGGGTCTTTTTTCTGTTGAGCAGGGGTCAGCACACAGGAAACACATGAAGCTAATCCACGGTACGAGGCTGAGGGTTTCAAAAGGCCAAATCAATGAGGTGACGATGGACAGGCTCTCCACAACACAGAGCTCACCTCCATTTAGCTTTAATAATCACCTACTTCCTGTCTGGCACTACTTCAACATCAGCAGCCAAATGCTTTTAAACCGTGCAATTCAGCATTTATATAGATACATCAATATGTATGCTATGTTACATCACATGTCACTTGTTAGACGCTTTTATCCAAAGCGACTTACATATTCAATACTGTGGACAATCCCCACAGGAGCACTTTGGGGTGAAGTGTCTCAGGGACACAACGACATGCTGACTGCAGTGGGACTCGAACTTGCTACCCCCTAATTCGAAGTCCAGCACACTACCCACTGAGCCACAGCCTCCCTATATATTGTAGTGCAGTGTGCACCGAAGCGCTTGTTTCAGTTGTGTTTTGAGCTTCTTGCAGTGTTTGTTTTGCATCGTTTGCTTTCTGCAGCTTTTAGTAAACGCTTGTTTCGTCAAGTTGCTGAATGTTTTCTAAAAATGCGTTTAAAAGTGAATGAAGCTGTTGCGTCCATCTGCACGTGTTTTTACATTTGCATCCTTTTCCAAAGTGCAGTGCGTTTATCTTGGTGGAAATGTTTTGTAGTCGTTGTAGCACCTTGGCCGGGGTCGGCTATCGTACAAATGTAATGGATTGTGTAAGAAAAACAAACGGGGAGTATAACATAAAACACTCGTTGGCTGCATTCTGAACACCGGCGGTGATAAGACCGATTATCGAAGGCAAAGTCAACTTTATCGTCAATCTTTCAGTTTGTGTGTACAGACAGAGAGATCGAAATACCGTTTCCCACAATACCGAAAAATACAAATATATATACAAATATGTATATACACAATCAACAGATATCCAGGTATACGTGCTAAAAGACCGCAGATTCAACTGTATCCTGCTGTCAGAATGAGAATCAGGTTTATTACCGGTTGACACGTCTACAAGGGATTTGATGTTTTCTTGATTACTATTTACCTCTTTTGTGTATTTGTTTGTTTATTTATTTGTTGTCTTTATGTTTTGCAATAAAAAATGTATTTCTTTAAGAAAACAAGTATATATATACACACACGTTAATAATTTAGTTTTTGGGAGAAGGGGTGGGATTAAATAAGTGTAATATTCTTCCCACCCTTTTTTGGATGTGTACTTAAAGGTTTTTTGAGGGAATTTGAAAATACACAACCGGAGAAAGTCTGCCACTTCCTTCCAGAGCCCCTCCTCCAACACACACGAACGCGCACATGACCAATGAGGGCACGAGATAAGTTTGTGCACAGATGGAAGGCTGACAGGCAGGTAGGCCATCCAGTTACTTTAGCCGGCTCAGATGATTGGTCGAGCTTTTTACAGCGCCACGGCTTCCACAGATGAAATTTCTTTATGTATTTATTGTCAAAGCATTTAATGTATTCATTGCTATCGGGAGGTTAAGAGCATTCCATGGAATATAACAACAAGTGTTTCTGAAGTGAATTACCTACCCTACTTTTAAGTAGATTATTTGTTTATATATAATTTATAAGTCAGTAATATTTTTGTTTATCAATTTGACACTCCTTAAGTTTGTTTAGTATTATAATTCTCATGTTTCATTTCATTATTCTTTTTTTGTATTATTGTTCATTCAAAATAAATCAAATCAAATCAAATGTCGAGGTGCATACATACAAGTAAAACAAAAAAGGTAAAACACAGATAGAGAACTATTTTAGGAAAACTATAATAACATTAAAAAAATAGTAAAATATAGCAGTATTTACATAGAAATAGAATGGAATAAAATATGTGCAGTAAAAAAAAAAAAAACAGGTATTGTGTACATTGTGTGCGTTAATGTAATGCAGACGCTCTCTGTCACATCTGGAGAGACCGCGGCTGTGTTGGACTTCAACAGGAAGTTGCATCCGGAGAGAATGATTGTACTTCCTCAAATGAACAGCAGTGCGGAGCGAGAGGAGGGGGTGTTGGTGGCTTATTCCCCCCCACCTCCCTGCTTTGTTTTGACTGAAGCTAACAGCACACGATGGAGCACATGGCTGAGGAAAAAACCCACTGGAAATGAAATTGGATGGATGTTCAGGAGAATTAAGATTACTCTCACTATCAAAAAAAAGTGTACCCTTAAAGTTTTGTCCTGGCGGGGAGCTTTACTCGGCCTGCAGTTACGCTTCTCAGGGACACAAAAGCCCATTACTGGAGCTGAGCCCACCACTTATCTGCAGCCTGTAAGCCCCTTTCCACAGAACAAGTCCAGCTACATTATATTCTCCAATGTATGGATTGTGTTCCCTGTGTGAGGACACAAGTGGCCTTTGGGAGACTTAAAGGAGAGACTCTGCAGCATGGATGGGATGTGAGGAGGAGGGCATCTTCAACTGAAGTGCAACATCAACAGTTCTTCCATCCTGCTAAGATGCAGCAGCTAATAGAGATGATGATGGTGATAGTGGAACAGGCATTATATAGAGCGGTGTGGGGAGGACCTATATTTTGTAGGCAGACCCAGAAGTCAGATTTTCAATTAGATTTTGGAATATTGCAAAAAATAAGATCGGTTATGTTACTTGAAGGTTTGTTCAGCAAGTTAATCTCCACACATTAACACCACTTTATGATTTCTGAAGTAAAAAGCTAATGTTGGGCTATAAAGGAACTACAGCACGGTCACATGACTTCACGTCACCACCGCTAAGCTAAAGGAGGCTAATGTTGGGCTATAAAGGAACTACAGCACGGTCACATGACTTCAGGTCACCACCGCTAAGCTAAAGGAGGCTAATGTTGGGCTATAAAGGAACTACAGCACGGTCACATGACTTCACCTCACCACCGCTAAGCTAAAGGTGGCTAATGTTGGGCTATAAAGGAACTACAGCACGGTCACATGACTTCACGTCACCACCGCTAAGCTAAAGGCGGCTAATGTTGGGCTATAAAGGAACTACAGCACGGTCACATGACTTCACGTCACCACCGCTAAGCTAAAGGAGGCTAATGTTGGGCTATAAAGGAACTACAGCACGGTCACATGACTTCACGTCACCACCGCTAAGCTAAAGGAGGCTAATGTTGGGCTATAAAGGAACTACAGCACGGTCACATGACTTCACGTCACCACCGCTAAGCTAAAGGCGGCTAATGTTGGGCTATAAAGGAACTACAGCACGGTCACATGACTTCACGTCACCACCGCTAAGCTAAAGGAGGCTAATGTTGGGCTATAAAGGAACTACAGCACGGTCACATGACTTCACGTCACCACCGCTAAGCTAAAGGTGGCTAATGTTGGGCTATAAAGGAACTACAGCACGGTCACATGACTTCACGTCACCACCGCTAAGCTAAAGGAGGCTAATGTTGGGCTATAAAGGAACTACAGCACGGTCACATGACTTCACGTCACCACCGCTAAGCTAAAGGCGGCTAATGTTGGGCTATAAAGGAACTACAGCACGGTCACATGACTTCACGTCACCACCGCTAAGCTAAAAGGTGGCTAATGTTGGGCTATAAAGGAACTACAGCACGGTCACATGACTTCACGTCACCACAGCTAAGCTAAAGGAGGCTAATGATGGGCTATGAAGGAACTACAGCACGGTCACATGACTTCACGTCACCACCGCTAAGCTAAAGGCGGCTAATGTTGGGCTATAAAGGAACTACAGCACGGTCACATGACTTCACGTCACCACCGCTAAGCTAAAGGCGGCTAATGTTGGGCGTGATGACGTTAACTCGTCTCATTTAGACACTTGTTAGCAACCGCTGTTTTTAAACTCACCAGTGGGGTATTTACTGACGTATTTTATGTCTTAGAATAATATTCTCTTCAGCTTGTGTTAACCACAGACCTTATTTCAGGCTAACAACCAAAAACACATTCAAATAAACCACTGACTCCCAGACGAAGGGACACGATGTGCTAAATTGCTGACTCATTTCCACATTTTAGGACTCATTCGTGCATCGTTTCTGAAAGTGTTTTGGGACGTTGTAGCTCTTTTGCATCTGTCGGCCACGTAGAATAGAAATGCATAAAGTAAAATAGGAGCTTATTCTGGGATGTTGGTGAAGGTAAGTCTCTTTGCGTAGGATCACAACGGCCCCCATATCATGTTTTAAACTTCTTGGGAGGGAAAGCTTTCAATTTATATAAGATTTCTTCTTAGCTGTGTATTATTGAAAATGTCTTCCATCCACAGAGAGCGGGAAGGTTGGTGATTTCCATCTTATAAGTAGTAGACATCCAACCACTCGTCTGAAAACAAGCCTCTCCGGTTTGTTGTCCTGTTTACACCGGCATGTCTTTGTTACCGGTGTTATCGTGCACTCGTCTGGTTCCACTGAGCCTCCTCCTGCCAAACACTCTAATCTGCTCTGCACCTTTATCTGGACCGTCTCCCTCGGAATCCTCTGACACCTTTTTGGCAACTTCACCTGCAAGCATGCTGAGTCGGTCACCTGTCTTCCGCTGCACTACAGAATGATGTCATATATATAACACTGACCAGGCTTGGAGAGAAACGGATTACACACAACGGGATTACGTGATGAGGACACAAAAAGAATTGACAGCGACGTAAAAACAAAAAAGGTCCATGTTGTGTTCCTGGAGTCCAAGGCATATGTTTACGGCTTTGAAAGTGACGGTTGGGGTCTGACAATCTCTGGGGGGGAAATTAATAAAGATTTGATTGTGTAAGAAAAACTACATTTTTGTAGACGATAATTCTGTTTTTGACGTTCTAACACCAAAGAAAGCAGACAGAAATCATGCACTGCTTCGAGGGTATTCTAGTCAATTCAATATATGATATGGCTTATTATAATATGTGGGTTACCCAGTGCTGGACAGATAAAAAGGGAACTTTTAATGAGACTTTTTCACAATTGTATTACATTTTACAGTAAAACGTACGGTGGCCGCCAGGTGCAAACGTGCCCAAAACATTTCCATTAGCAGTAACGTGTTGCACTTTTGAAAACGACGCAAATATCGAGACACAAATATGCCAAAACACATGCAGCGTTTAATGGATAAAGGAATCATGTGATCACATGGTTGAAATAAGCAAATAACACTTACATTTTAGGTACGTTTTCCAACAATAGTGACCAACTTTATAATCCACGAACGTCAACACGACTGTGTTCCCTTACAGCTACACACAATGTAATCAGATTACTGGTACTATCTTAAAATATAAGGAGGAGATACTTTTTTATCCTCAATATCTTGGTTTTCCTTTTCTAATGTCACATTCAAAAACAATATATTTGCATTGAATTGGATATTTAGGAAATCCAAAAGTAACGCAAAGGAATCAGGTTACATTACTTTTATATTATGATACTCAGCTGAAGTTACTGATTACTTTTCCCTACAGGTAACTAGTAATTGTAACGTAATACATGTTTAAAGTAAATTTAGACCTCACAATCTGGATGCCTTTTAATCCCAGTCACCTGTCTCTGTAAAATCCTGCCTAAACAACAATGTGGAGAAACTGACACAGAGAACATGAGAAGAAATCAGAGCTGCCTTGACGTCTTTATTTTTGGGTTATTGATGCCATCGTTACTAGACTGATTCCAAGAGCAAAATGGTTTCCGGGTTGGAGGAGGAAATTAGAAGTTTGATGGCACTCTCTCCCGGGAGAAAAGCAATTACGCACAGCACTGAGAGCACAATCGTCGGAAATGGGCTCATTGAAGAGACACAAGATGATTCGTCAGGCACAATAGCTCTGAGGATGAGAGGAAACACATCCAATCTGCTTGTTTTATATAACAACAACAACAAAAAGATACATTTTACCAATCACAGCAGTTTTATTGACAACCCTGTATCTGCCCACTTTTCCTCTGCGATGTAAACCTGTCATTTAACGCGTAAACCAAATTGATGGCGCGATAAAGTTGTCAATAACCTGGACGTGCTTTTCTCAGATATGAAATCCATTTGCAGGAATGAAGAGAAATCGTGTTAAAGCCCGGCTGACACTTGTCGTAAATCGTTCCTGACAGCTCCCTAATGGAGTGTTATTACTGTTGCGCACACGGCACCAAGCAGAGGGTTCGCGAGGGGGAATTTTCAGGAGGGAAACAGGGGGAAGAAAGCTTCAACTGCAATACTGAGGATAACTTAGCAAACTGCATGAAGCAAAGCGTGTCCTTGACGCAAAACACAGCGCGAGACTGAGGTTTTTCTCCATACAAAGCGTCCAAAACTACCAGATGGCCACTCCGAGCCGAAAAAACATGCACGAATCTGCACATCTGGACAGACACACACAGCTGTCAGAGCTGCACAAACACAGGAAGAGAAACAAAAATGTAGCTGAAATGCGAACACTTACCCGAGCACTGTATCCACATCTGTTTTGACGAGACCTCAAACGTCACACTTTGCGTTGCATTCACGTACAGCAAAGGTTTCGCCGAAGAAGAAGAAGAAGAGTAGAAAACTCTCCGCCGAGCGACCAATTTCAAACAATTCTCCCCTACTTGATGTACAAGGTAACTATTTAGTTATGGCAAATGGTGCCCTAATCTAGCCTGAGTGGCATTGCTTTATGATTGACAGCCGCTCGGGCCAATGGAAGCGAGCTGCTGGCGCCGCTTCGACCAATCAGATCGCTAGCGCGGAGTTAGAGGAGGTGAGCTGTGAAGTAGGAAGGGCTGCTGGCGACATCATGTGTTAAGAGTTGATATCCCTCCGCCTGTCATGTTGTGAGAGCAAGGCGGCACTTTCATTGCTTTTTACTTAAATATGATAATACAAATCAGAGTTTTCAGGTAACATGGTTCCTTATATATATATATATGTGAGTGTCATAAAAATACATATCAAGTTATTATTTTTTAATTGTGTCATTTTAATATATGTTTTTTGAGTCAAAATTTGCCTACAACCAATATAAATGAGGGAATGTCATCACGTATCTATATGAGGAATGTTACTTAATTTAACTTAAATTAACTCACAAATTGTATTGTCATTGGCGTGTGTATTTTCAATGTTATTATGTATAACTCATGTGCAATGCCTTGTTTACATGCAACAAACACATTTTCTTAATTGGGATTAATAAATTCAATCTGTTTTACTATAGACCTCTCGTGAAATATTTAAATTATAACGTATATTCACACAGCAGAGCAGATTTTTTTTTTTATTGCTATTAATTACAGCATGAATACAACATAATGATTCACTCTGTTGTAAATGCATATTTTAAATTAAATTCATGGAGTGTGTGACTCGGCTTTACTTTGACTGGATGATAAATAAGGGAGTGATTTGCGCACTACTTAGTCTGTCCCCGGCGGAGGAACACGATGTTGACAGTGACAGGCGGAGTGACGCGCAGTGACGGTTACGGTCAGGAATAAAACACGTGAACACAACTTCACTTTAACACCATCGAGTTTAAAGCATGGTTTAAAGACATATTTGACGTAGCCGACGTACGGGTTCTATTTTGTGCAGCTGCTTCCGTTTGGATTGTCGTGCGTAAGGTTATGTCATGTGACGTCAGCAAAAAGCATGCCTGGGATATTTAAAGTAATACAGCTCGTGCGTATTATGATGTTTTTTTTATTATTATTTATGGCTCAAAGTGAAAGTAAGGGAGGAGAAGTCAGGAGAGTCAGTGTATATTTAAGAACAACATCAGTCAACCTGTCAAATATAACTCCCTCATACAGGAAATACCTTAAATACATGTTGATACAGTTAAGATATTTAGGCAGAGGTGGGAGAAGTACTCTAAGTTAAAGTAGAAGTACTCAGATATTGTACTTGAGTAAAAGTAGAAGTACTCAGATCTTGTTCTTGAGTGTGAGTCAAAGTAGAAGTACTCAGATATTGTGGATGAGTAAAAGTAGAAGTACTCAGATCTTGTACTTGAGTAAAAGTAGAAGTACTCAGATCTTGTACTTGAGTCAAAGTAGAAGTACTCAGATCTTGTACTTGAGTAAAAGTAGAAGTACACAGATCTTGTACTTGAGTAAAAGTAGAAGTACTCAGATATTGTACTTGAGTAAAAGTGGAAGTCCTCAGATCTTGTACTTGAGTAAAAGTAGAAGTACACAGATCTTGTACTTGAGTAAAAGTAGAAGTACTCAGATCTTGTACTTGAGTCAAAGTAGAAGTACTCAGATCTTGTACTTGAGTAAAAGTAGAAGTACTCAGATCTTGTACTTGAGTAAAAGTAGAAGTACACAGATCTTGTACTTGAGTAAAAGTAGAAGTACTCAGATCTTGTACTTGAGTAAAAGTAGAAGTACTCAGATCTTGTACTTGAGTAAAAGTAGAAGTACCAGAGTGTAGGAATACTCTGTTACAGTAAAAGTCCTGCATTCAAAATGTCCCTCAAGTGAAAGTAGAAAAGTATTCTCATCAAAATATAGTGAAAGACAGTAAAAGTAGTCGTTGTGCAGATTGGTCCATTTCAGAATAATATATATGATATGTTTTATAATGATTGATCATGAAAGTGTTCTCAAAGCTGGTGAAGGTGCAGCTAGTTTGAATGACTTTGTAGACTGCAGGGTAGCCGGTGGATTTACTCCAGGTGGAACTAAAGTCTGATTCAACACTTGATTATATTTACCATCATTCATCCAGATCTGTGAAGTAACTAAAGGGATTAAATACATGTAGTGGAGGGAAAGTACAAATATAGCATCAGATGGAAATACTCAAGTAAAGTAATGTACTTTGAAGTAAATGTTGGATCAATAAAGTAACTCTTATCTTCTTTGAGCATTGCTTGTAATAGTGTTGAAACAGAGTGAGAGGCAGTGACGCACGCGCACACACACACGCGCGCGCGCGCGCACACACACACACATGCAGATTACACAGTGTTTCCTGCTTTACATAAGAGGCTTATGGGTGGAGGAGAGTTGCAGCAGTCAGATGGGAGATGGGTGTTCCTGAGGTCAGGGGTCAGGGAAATGTCACGGGAAAAAGGACCAGACCAGAGTTTGGAGGAAAAGCCAAACAGGAAACAGATCCTCTCTCGCAGCCACTGATGCTGCTCTCATGTGATATTAGAGTGATCATTCATTGTTACAGAGCAGTTTGGCGCCCCCTGTTGAAAGAATGATGAATCTTTTCAGAAGTCCATTAAATAAGCTTTTTATTTTTGTTAAAGACTCACTATAGACTTTGTATTTATATATCAATACTGGTGTTAGTGTCTGAGAGGACTGAGCAGGAGAGGACTCTTTAAAGTAGAGACACTACATACTGATATACACCTGAACATCAGCAGGAGAGGACTCTTTAAAGTAGACGTACTACATACTGATATACACCTGAACATCAGCAGGAGAGGACTCTTTAAAGTAGAGACACTACATACTGATATACACCTGAACATCAGCAGGAGAGGACTCTTTAAAGTAGAGACACTACATACTGATATACACCTGAACATCAGCAGGAGAGGACTCTTTAAAGTAGAGACACTACATACTGATATACACCTGAACATCAGCAGGAGAGGACTCTTTAAAGTAGAGACACTACATACTGATATACACCTGAACATCAGCAGGAGAGGACTCTTTAAAGTAGAGACACTACATACTGATATACACCTGAACATCAGCAGGAGAGGACTCTTTAAAGTAGAGACACTACATACTGATATACACCTGAACATCAGCAGGAGAGGACTCTTTAAAGTAGAGACACTACATACTGATATACACCTGAACATCAGCAGGAGAGGACTCTTTAAAGTAGAGACACTACATACTGATATACACCTGAACATCAGCAGGAGAGGACTCTTTAAAGTAGAGACACTACATACTGATATACACCTGAACATCAGCAGGAGAGGACTCTTTAAAGTAGAGACACTACATACTGATATACACCTGAACATCAGCAGGAGAGGACTCTTTAAAGTAGAGACACTACATACTGATATACACCTGAACATCAGCAGGAGAGGACTCTTTAAAGTAGAGACACTACATACTGATATACACCTGAACATCAGCAGGAGAGGACTCTTTAAAGTAGACGTACTACATACTGATATACACCTGAACATCAGCAGGAGAGGACTCTTTAAAGTAGACGTACTACATACTGATATACACCTGAACATCAGCAGGAGAGGACTCTTTAAAGTAGAGACACTATATACTGATATACACCTGAACATCAGCAGGAGAGGACTCTTTAAAGTAGAGACACTACATACTGATATACACCTGAACATCAGCAGGAGAGGACTCTTTAAAGTAGAGACACTACATACTGATATACACCTGAACATCAGCAGGAGAGGACTCTTTAAAGTAGAGACACTACATACTGATATACACCTGAACATCAGCAGGAGAGGACTCTTTAAAGTAGAGACACTACATACTGATATAAACCTGAACATCAGCAGGAGAGGACTCTTTAAAGTAGAGACACTACATACTGATATACACCTGAACATCAGCAGGAGAGGACTCTTTAAAGTAGAGACACTACATACTGATATACACCTGAACATCAGCAGGAGAGGACTCTTTAAAGTAGAGACACTACATACTGATATACACCTGAACATCATCAGGAGAGGACTCTTTAAAGTAGAGACACTACGTACTGATATACACCTGAACATCAGCAGGAGAGGACTCTTTAAAGTAGAGACACTACATACTGATATACACCTGAACATCAGCAGGAGAGGACTCTTTAAAGTAGAGACACTACATACTGATATACACCTGAACATCAGCAGGAGAGGACTCTTTAAAGTAGAGACACTACATACTGATATACACCTGAACATCAGCAGGAGAGGAATCTTTAAAGTAGAGACACTACATACTGATATACATCTGAACATCATCAGGAGAGGACTCTTTAAAGTAGAGACACTACATACTGATATACACCTGAATATCAGCAGGAGAGGACTCTTTAAAGTAGAGACACTACATACTAATATACACCTGAACATCAGCAGGAGAGGAATCTTTAAAGTAGAGACACTACATACTAATATACACCTGAACATCAGCAGGAGAGGACTCTTTAAAGTAGAGACACTACATACTAATATACACCTGAACATCAGCAGGAGAGGACTCTTTAAAGTAGAGACACTACATACTGATATACACCTGAACATCAGCAGGAGAGGACTCTTTAAAGTAGAGACACTACATACTGATATACACCTGAACATCAGCAGGAGAGGACTCTTTAAAGTAGAGACACTACATACTGATATACACCTGAACATCAGCAGGAGAGGACTCTTTAAAGTAGAGACACTACATACTAATATACACCTGAACATCAGCAGGAGAGGACTCTTTAAAGTAGAGACACTACATACTGATATACACCTGAACATCAGCAGGAGAGGACTCTTTAAAGTAGAGACACTACATACTGATATACACCTGAACATCAGCAGGAAGAGGACTCTTTAAAGTAGAGACACTACATACTGATATACACCTGAACATCAGCAGGAGAGGACTCTTTAAAGTAGAGACACTACATACTGATATACACCTGAACATCAGCAGGAGAGGACTCTTTAAAGTAGAGACACTACATACTGATATACACCTGAACATCAGCAGGAGAGGACTCTTTAAAGTAGAGACACTACATACTGATATACACCTGAACATCAGCAGGAGAGGACTCTTTAAAGTAGAGACACTACATACTGATATACACCTGAACATCAGCAGGAGAGGACTCTTTAAAGTAGAGACACTACATACTGATATACACCTGAACATCAGCAGGAGAGGACTCTTTAAAGTAGAGACACTACATACTGATATACACCTGAACATCAGCAGGAGAGGACTCTTTAAAGTAGAGACACTACATACTGATATACACCTGAAACATCAGCAGGAGAGGACTCTTTAAAGTAGAGACACTACATACTGATATACACCTGAACATCAGCAGGAGAGGACTCTTTAAAGTAGAGACACTACATACTGATATACACCTGAACATCAGCAGGAGAGGACTCTTTAAAGTAGAGACACTACATACTGATATACACCTGAACATCAGCAGGAGAGGACTCTTTAAAGTAGAGACACTACATACTGATATACACCTGAACATCAGCAGGAGAGGACTCTTTAAAGTAGAGACACTACATACTGATATACACCTGAACATCAGCAGGAGAGGACTCTTTAAAGTAGAGACACTACATACTGATATACACCTGAACATCAGCAGGAGAGGACTCTTTAAAGTAGAGACACTACATACTGATATACACCTGAACATCAGCAGGAGAGGACTCTTTAAAGTAGAGACACTACATACTGATATACACCTGAACATCAGCAGGAGAGGACTCTTTAAAGTAGAGACACTACATACTGATATACACCTGAACATCAGCAGGAGAGGACTCTTTAAAGTAGAGACACTACATACTGATATACACCTGAACATCAGCAGGAGAGGACTCTTTAAAGTAGAGACACTACATACTGATATACATCTGAACATCATCAGGAGAGGACTCTTTAAAGTAGAGACACTACATACTGATATACACCTGAACATCAGCAGGAGAGGACTCTTTAAAGTAGAGACACTACATACTGATATACACCTGAACATCAGCAGGAGAGGACTCTTTAAAGTAGAGACACTACATACTGATATACACCTGAACATCAGCAGGAGAGGACTCTTTAAAGTAGAGACACTACATACTGATATACACCTGAACATCAGCAGGAGAGGACTCTTTAAAGTAGAGACACTACATACTAATATACACCTGAACATCAGCAGGAGAGGACTCTTTAAAGTAGAGACACTACATACTGATATACACCTAAACATCAGCAGGAGAGGACTCTTTAAAGTAGAGACACTACATACTGATATACACCTGAACATCAGCAGGAGAGGACTCTTTAAAGTAGAGACACTACATACTGATATACACCTGAACATCAGCAGAAGAGGACTCTTTAAAGTAGAGACACTACATACTGATATACACCTGAACATCAGCAGGAGAGGACTCTTTAAAGTAGAGACACTACATACTGATATACATCTGAACATCATCAGGAGAGGACTCTTTAAAGTAGAGACACTACATACTGATATACACCTGAACATCAGCAGGAGAGGACTCTTTAAAGTAGAGACACTACATACTGATATACACCTGAACATCAGCAGGAGAGGACTCTTTAAAGTAGAGACACTACATACTGATATACACCTGAACATCAGCAGGAGAGGACTCTTTAAAGTAGAGACACTACATACTGATATACACCTGAACATCAGCAGGAGAGGACTCTTTAAAGTAGAGACACTACATACTGATATACACCTGAACATCAGCAGGAGAGGACTCTTTAAAGTAGAGACACTGTTGCTGTTGTTAAAAACCCTGAGAGAGAGAGCAATACATATATTTTGAAAGAAGGCTGCTTGAAATTATAATATTATGCGTTCAAAAATAAAGAAGATAATATCCAGTGATGTTTTTAAAGTACAATTTGTAGGTACTTTACTTGTTATGATAGGCCTTCTTTGTACTTCTACTCCTCTACAGTTCTACAGAGGTAAATGGTGTACTTCTACTCAACTGCATGTATTTTATACCTTTAGTTACTTTACAGATGTGGATGAATGATGTGAAATATAATCAAGTCTTAAAGGGGACCTATCATGCAAAATGCACTTTGTGATGTCTTTTCTACATCACTATGTGTCCCCGGTGTGTCGGGGAACTCACGCAGCGTCAGAAAATAAAACCCTCTCTCTTTTCCTCCATACCCAAATCTCTAAAAACGGGGGAACAACGGAGCTGATCCAGATTTGCGTCCGATATGACGTAACATCTGAAATGTGGACCCACGGCCCAATCAGAAACGTTGCTATCAGAAACAATGCCCGACTGCTTTGGACGTAATATGGTCGGTGTTTACATTAGCATCGCTAACACTCAGAGCTAACCTGTACTGGAGAGCATGTGTGTGAAGAAGCAGGAAGTAGAAAGGAACTCACCTTGTGGTGTAACCGGCAAGAGAGAAAGCCTTTGAGCTCCATACTGTTTCAGAGACCCTTGATAATCCATGATATGGCGTTTCATCACGGCAGCATTTAGTTTAGACAGTAGCTGCCGGGTCCCGCATGAGCTCAGACCCCTCCTTTTTAAAGCTTTATACCCCAAATCAGCACTTTAGAAACAGGAAGTGAAATAGAGGGATATGAGGCATGGCTAGAATGATCTGTTTGGTATTTGGAGCAAAACACTTCATAGACATGTTTTTTATATATCTGAGACCTATGCTATTGCCTAAACATAGCATGATAGGTGACCTTTAAATCAGACTTTAGTTCCACCTGGAGTAAATCCACCAGCTACCCTGCAGTCTACAAAGTCATTCAAACTAGCTGCACCTTCACCAGCTTTGAGAACACTTTCATGATCAATCATTATAAAACATATCATATATATTATTCTGAAATGGACCAATCTGCACAACGACTACTTTTACTGTCTTTCACTATATTTTGATGAGAATACTTTTATACTTTCACTTGAGGAACATTTTGAATGCAGGACTTTTACTGTAACAGAGTATTCCTACACTCTGGTACTTCTACTTTTACTCAAGAACAAGATCTGAGTACTTCTACTTTTACTCAAGTACAAGATCTGAGTACTTCTACTTTTACTCAAGTACAAGATCTGAGTACTTCTACTTTTACTCAAGTACAAGATCTGAGTACTTCTACTTTTACTCAAGTACAAGATCTGAGTACTTCTACTTTTACTCAAGAACAAGATCTGAGTACTTCTACTTTTACTCAAGTACAAGATATGAGTACTTCTACTTTTACTCAAGAACAAGATCTGAGTACTTCTACTTTTACTCAAGAACAAGATCTGAGTACTTCTACTTTTACTCAAGTACAAGATCTGAGTACTTCTACTTTTACTCAAGAACAAGATCTGAGTACTTCTACTTTTACTCAAGAACAAGATCTGAGTACTTCTACTTTTACTCAAGTACAAGATCTGAGTACTTCTACTTTTACTCAAGAACAAGATCTGAGTACTTCTACTTTTACTCAAGAACAAGATCTGAGTACTTCTACTTTTACTCAAGTACAAGATCTGAGTACTTCTACTTTTACTCAAGTACAAGATCTGAGTACTTCTACTTTTACTCAAGTACAAGATCTGAGTACTTCTACTTTTACTCAAGAACAAGACCTGAGTACTTCTACTTTTACTCAATTACAAGATCTGAGTACTTCTACTTTTACTCAAGTACAAGATCTGAGTACTTCTACTTTTACTCAAGTACAAGATCTGAGTACTTCTAATTTGACTCAAGTACAACATCTGAGTACTTCTCATTTTGAATACAGGACTTTTACTGTAACACTCTCGAGGAACATCTGCACAACTCCACCAGTTAATATCCTCAAAGCACTTGAAACATATTGCAATATAATGCCCAAGTGGTCTTAAATCCAACCTCCAGTCACAGACCTGTCATTATGTTTACTTACATTTATTTTATTTACCCGAATCTGAGACTCAAGCCGTGACCCCAGAAACCATGTTGGCGGTTCAGAGTCGGGCCGTGAACCCACCGTTTGACCCCTTCTCTGCATGCGTCCAGATGTTAGAAAACACCACACTGTAAACTAATGAGAGAATAACCTTTACATAGAAAGAGTGCGAAAACATTTTAACATCATGGATTATCTCCTGTTATTAAACTGACTTCTGATCATGTTGGTATCGTTGGGTCAAAAACAATTTCATATTTCTTATCTTACATTTAGTTTTCCAGATTACTATTTGAGCCATTTTGCTAATACTGTACATGTTGATGTAGAAGAGACATGGAGAAGAGGGGACACATGTTGATGTAGAAGAGACATGAAGAAGAGGGGACACATGTTGATGTAGAAGAGACATGAAGAAGAGGGGACACATGTTGATGAAGAAGAGACATGAAGAAGAGGGGACACATGTTGATGTAGAAGAGACATGAAGAAGAGGGGACACATGTTGATGAAGAAGAGACATGGAGAAGAGGGGACACATGTTGATGTAGAAGAGACATGGAGAAGAGGGGACACATGTTGATGTAGAAGAGACATGGAGAAGAGGGGACACATGTTGATGTAGAAGAGACATGAAGAAGAGGGGACACATGTTGATGAAGAAGAGACATGAAGAAGAGGGGACACATGTTGATGTAGAAGAGACATGGAGAAGAGGGGACACATGTTGATGTAGAAGAGACATGAAGAAGAGGGGACACATGTTGATGAAGAAGAGACATGAAGAAGAGGGGACACATGTTGATGTAGAAGAGACATGAAGAAGAGGGGACACATGTTGATGTAGAAGAGACATGAAGAAGAGGGGACACACGTTGATGTAGAAAAGACATGAAGAAGAGGGGACACATGTTGATGTAGAAGAGACATGAAGAAGAGGGGACACATGTTGATGTAGAAGAGACACGAAGAAGAGGGGACACATGTTGATGTAGAAGAGACATGAAGAAGAGGGGACACATGTTGATGTAGAAGAGACATGAAGAAGAGGGGACACATGTTGATGTAGAAGAGACATGAAGAAGAGGGGACACATGTTGATGAAGAAGAGACATGAAGAAGAGGGGACACATGTTGATGTAGAAGAGACATGGAGAAGAGGGGACACATGTTGATGTAGAAGAGACATGGAGAAGAGGGGACACATGTTGATGTAGAAGAGACATGAAGAAGAGGGGACACATGTTGATGAAGAAGAGACATGAAGAAGAGGGGACACATGTTGATGTAGAAGAGACATGGAGAAGAGGGGACACATGTTGATGTAGAAGAGACATGAAGAAGAGGGGACACATGTTGATGAAGAAGAGACATGAAGAAGAGGGGACACATGTTGATGAAGAAGAGACATGAAGAAGAGGGGACACATGTTGATGTAGAAGAGACATGGAGAAGAGGGGACACATGTTGATGTAGAAGAGACATGGAGAAGAGGGGACACATGTTGATGTAGAAGAGACATGAAGAAGAGGGGACACATGTTGATGAAGAAGAGACATGAAGAAGAGGGGACACATGTTGATGTAGAAGAGACATGGAGAAGAGGGGACACATGTTGATGTAGAAGAGACATGAAGAAGAGGGGACACATGTTGATGAAGAAGAGACATGAAGAAGAGGGGACACATGTTGATGTAGAAGAGACATGAAGAAGAGGGGACACATGTTGATGTAGAAGAGACATGAAGAAGAGGGGACACACGTTGATGTAGAAAAGACATGAAGAAGAGGGGACACATGTTGATGTAGAAGAGACATGAAGAAGAGGGGACACATGTTGATGTAGAAGAGACACGAAGAAGAGGGGACACATGTTGATGTAGAAGAGACATGAAGAAGAGGGGACACATGTTGATGTAGAAGAGACATGAAGAAGAGGGGACACATGTTGATGTAGAAGAGACACGAAGAAGAGGGGACACATGTTGATGTAGAAGAGACACATGTTGATGTAGAAGAGACATGAAGAAGAGGGGACACGTGTTGATGTAGAAGAGACATGAAGAAGAGGGGACACATGTTGATGTGGAAGAGACATGAAGAAGAGGGGACACATGTTGATGTAGGAGAGACATGAAGAAGAGGGGACACATGTTGATGTAGAAGAGACATGAAAAAGAGGGGACACATGTTGATGTAGGAGAGACATGAAGAAGAGGGGACACATGTTGATGTAGAAGAGACATGAAAAAGAGAGGACACATGTTGATGTAGGAGAGACATGAAGAAGAGGGGACACATGTTGATGTAGAAGAGACATGAAAAAGAGAGGACACATGTTGATGTAGGAGAGACATGAAGAAGAGGGGACACATGTTGATGTAGGAGAGACATGAAGAAGAGGGGACACATGTTGATGTAGAAGAGACATGAAAAAGAGGGGACACATGTTGATGTAGGAGAGACATGAAGAAGAGGGGACACATGTTGATGTAGAAGAGACATGAAAAAGAGAGGACACATGTTGATGTAGGAGAGACATGAAGAAGAGGGGACACATGTTGATGTAGAAGAGACATGAAAAAGAGAGGACACATGTTGATGTAGGAGAGACATGAAGAAGAGGGGACACATGTTGATGTAGGAGAGACATGAAAAGAGGGGACACATGTTGATGTAGGAGAGACATGAAGAAGAGGGGACACATGTTGATGTAGAAGAGACATGAAGAAGAGGGGACACGTGTTGATGTAGAAGAGACATGAAGAAGAGGGGACACATGTTGATGTAGAAGAGACATGAAGAAGAGGGGACACATGTTGATGTAGAAGAGACACGAAGAAGAGGGGACACATGTTGATGTAGAAGAGACATGAAGAAGAGGGGACACATGTTGATGAAGAAGAGACATGAAGAAGAGGGGACACATGTTGATGTAGGAGAGACATGAAAAAGAGGGGACACATGTTGATGTAGGAGAGACATGAAGAAGAGGGGACACATGTTGATGTAGGAGAGACATGAAGAAGAGGGGACACATGTTGATGTAGGAGAGACATGAAAAAGAGGGGACACATGTTGATGTAGGAGAGACATGAAGAAGAGGGGACACATGTTTATGTAGAAGAGACATGAAAAAGAGAGGACACATGTTGATGTAGGAGAGACATGAAGAAGAGGGGACACATGTTGATGTAGAAGAGACATGAAAAAGAGAGGACACATGTTGATGTAGGAGAGACATGAAGAAGAGGGGACACATGTTGATGTAGGAGAGACATGAAAAAGAGGGGACACATGTTGATGTAGGAGAGACATGAAGAAGAGGGGACACATGTTGATGTAGAAGAGACATGAAGAAGAGGGGACACACGTTGATGTAGAAGAGACATGAAGAAGAGGGGACACATGTTGATGTAGAAGAGACATGAAGAAGAGGGGACACATGTTGATGTAGAAGAGACACGAAGAAGAGGGGACACATGTTGATGTAGAAGAGACATGAAGAAGAGGGGACACATGTTGATGTAGAGGAGACATGAAGAAGAGGGGACACATGTTGATGTAGAAGAGACATGAAGAAGAGGGGACACATGTTGATGTAGAAGAGACATGAAGAAGAGGGGACACATGTTGATGTAGAAGAGACACGAAGAAGTGGGGACACATGTTGATGTAGAAGAGACACATGTTGATGTAGAAGAGACATGAAGAAGAGGGGACACGTGTTGATGTAGAAGAGACATGAAGAAGAGGGGACACATGTTGATGTGGAAGAGACATGAAGAAGAGGGGACACATGTTGATGTAGAAGAGACACGAAGAAGAGGGGACACATGTTGATGTAGAAGAGACATGAAGAAGAGGGGACACATGTTGATGTAGAAGAGACATGAAGAAGAGGGGACACATGTTGATGTAGAAGAGACACGAAGAAGTGGGGACACATGTTGATGTAGAAGAGACACATGTTGATGTAGAAGAGACATGAAGAAGAGGGGACACGTGTTGATGTAGAAGAGACATGAAGAAGAGGGGACACATGTTGATGTGGAAGAGACATGAAGAAGAGGGGACACATGTTGATGTAGGAGAGACATGAAGAAGAGGGGACACATGTTGATGTAGAAGAGACATGAAAAAGAGGGGACACATGTTGATGTGGAAGAGACATGAAGAAGAGGGGACACATGTTGATGTAGGCCAGTGGGCACTTAGAGATGTCCCGCCCCTTAGCCTATCAGGTACAATGTGTTGGAGCGCTAGCCAATAGAAGCACGAGTGTTACGTAGTGATGTCACTATGTTTGGAAGTAAACAAAGGAGTCCAATGGTAGTTGTTCCCTACACTCTCTGACTGTAAGAAGACTCTCAAATAGTCCCAGTTGTATCCAGTAGGAAAGCTTTAAAGCTGCAGCATCAAACAATTATTTGATGATTTATTGCATTTTTTTTGTCAAGACTCACATCAGTTGAGCAATAAGGTAGTTTCATCTCAACCCGTTGATGTGTGTGTGTGTGTGTGTGTGTGTGTGTGTGTGTGTGTGTGTGTGTGTGTGTGTGTGTGTGTGTGTGTGTGTGTGTGTGTGTGTGTGTGACCCCGCTGCTCTTCCACAGCATCCTGCCTGCTGCCTAGCAACGCTCAGTGTCCATGGCAACAGATTCAACAAACGCCCCCTCCCCTCTCCAGCCTGAACCCTTAATTAGAGCTGAAGAGGATCAATCAGAGAGGAGGGGGAGGAGGAAGAGGAGGAGAGGAGAGGAAGAGGAAGAGGAAGAGGAAGAGGAAGAGGAGAGAGGAGAGAACTCAAACCTGAGAGAAGACAGAAACAGAAAGAAGAGTAAAGGTAAGTGTCAGAGTCGGAGGCCTGACCTACTAATTGACCTAACAGAAGTTATTGAGTCTATGTAAGTTTACTGCTCGGCTCAGATCCACCAACGTCAGCAAGATGTCACTTCTACTAACTCCTGAAGAACCAGGTTCCATTAACTGCTGTTTCAATTCAGACGACCCGCTAAATCTGTTTAAGCGATCCTGAAGGACTCTGGTATCAGTGATGAGGTGTGGTCCTACCTCAGTGGGAGTGGGGCTGTGTGCAATCCTACCTTTGAAGCAGGAGAGGAGAGCAGATTTATTTAAATTCTCCCAATCCAAAGGTGGGATCAGTTTATTTGAAGAAAATGGTCCACACTTGAACAGGTTTTTACCTTCTCTCGTTACAATGTGACAATCATACAAAACACATCATGCTGTGGTCCTTTTCTAATATGAAACCTCAAGTCACAGTTTTACATTTCTTATTTTATTTCGTCTCTCCCTCTTCAGTTGTGACATTTAAAATCTTCCGACAGAATTTAGACACATTCAAACTTTCAACAAATCAACTTCACTTTCAAGCCTATTCCAGCATGAATTCAGAGGAAGTTCGTCACAGGTGATCTAACTCTGCCAACCATTCAACACATCTATTTGAGAGACCTTACCAAGGAGAACCCCCGCTGTGAAGCTTTCTCCCTCTCAGCAGTGCTTTTATGCTGCACACAGAGACAGACAAACCAAACCAACTCCTTCAAACCCATATGTGTGGGAAAGGTCATGGTCTCTAGTGTGCAGGACTGGACATGTTCAGACATATTCTCCAATGCTATGGCCTAAACACATGTTGGGGCCTCAGTACTTTTCCACGGGTCAGGCTGTTTTTAAACAGCAAGCCAAGCACCCAGCTGATGCTGACAGCCCCGCTCCTGCCGCTCGCTTGCGGCAGACCACGCTTGAAAGTTTGCCGGAGAGACGCCTGGACACGGCGTCTACGAGCAGCAAGCTTTCAACAGCTTCGAAAGCTAAATGGGTGGCTCCGAGCCGGCCCTGAAAACGCGTTGGTGTGAAAGGGGCAAGGGTCGGGAGAGAGTGTAAAGGACACACCAAGCTGACACCAAAGAACTGACACAGACGGACCCGACTGTTGCGTCGCCTCGCGTCTCTGCGTCTTGGCCATGTGTCGCACTGGAACACACCGCAAAGACTTCAGCCGACAGCCAAGAAGCACGTACGAACTGCGCATGCGTGAGTGGCAATAACTCTCCTTACCAGCAGGCGGCGGTAGTGTGTATTCGTCATTCAAAAAAGGCAACAACCGGAAGACAGACTGCGTGATAACCCAGAGAAGAAGAACAGACTGCGTGATATAAACAAACAACAAATAGCGTGTTCCATTTTCACTCTACAGCGAGAAGCTCACGGGGCTTTCCAGAACCTGTGTCGAGAGCTGGAGTTCAATGAAATCTCAGATTTGCCTTCTTAATCGTTTGTTTGGGTCCCTCATTTCCGTTTCGCTTCTCATGCACTGATTCGCTAGCTGAACAGCCAATCAGAGTGATTTCTTTTGACGACAGCCTTTAGCCGACTGCCCACCGATTCGACATGTTGAATCGGTGGGCAGTCGGCCGAAAAGGCGCCGGCACGGCTGAAAAGACCCGACGGTGCGGGACACACCAATCTGAGTAGGGCGTGTCGACGCTCATCGTTGGCCTGACGCCCATCGACGGCCAAAATCTGCTTGTTGTGTCCGGGCCTTAAGAGAGAGAGAGAGAGAGAGAGAGAGAGAGAGAGAGAGAGAGAGGTTCCAGGTTGTTGTGTTGAGAATATTCAGGAGAATATTCGTCATTGTTCAAATGATAATAAACAAACATTTGCGTAAATCATATTTGTCCACTCATATGTTGATAAGAGTATTAAACACTTGAAAAATATTCCTCTAAGGTACATTTAGAACAGATACAAAATGTGCGATTCATTTGCGATTAATCGCGATTAAATATTTTAATCGACAGCCCTATTATTTATCCCTAAATAACTGTATATTTCATTCAAAAATATGATAGAATTTTTAAGGGATTGTTATACCAGTGTTTCCCCTTCCATTGTCTTGGAGGAGCGCTGCGCCCCGCCAACAGAGCCCCGCCAACGGAGCCCCGCCAACGGAGCCCCGCCAACGGAGCCCCGCCAACGGAGCCCCGCGCCCCCCCTGAAATTCAAGGTGTTTACATTTGTTTATATATAGCACCAAATTGCAACTAATCTCTATCTACGGTCACTTTTCACATTGAACATGTGCTCTGTTATTAAATAAACTAAACGCTTTCATTGTAAGTTGTGAGTTTAGTGTTTTTGACCCTAAGAAACACTGATGCATTAATCAATAACAATAATCCACAGCTCCTCTCTCTGCTCCAGAGGATTTACAAAAAAATACCCCCACCCCTCAGGCAGCCCCCCCCCCCACCAAAGCAGTAGGGGAAACACTGTATACCATTATAAAAATAAATAAACCATGCAGATAAGAACAGTACTCCGTTGAAAAACTGCAAAAACACAGGTGTGTTCTAATAAAGGCAACACATAACAATAATAATGAAACGTAAGAAATCACCAAGTCAAAGTGGTCATTTTTTATCATGATATTGTTTGTGTGAAAAATTTAAACACTCATTAAAAGACAAGCAAACTTTGTGAAATGAAATGTGTTGTAATAAAACAGCCACTAGAGGGAGACATTCAACTAGAAATGATCTGAAGCTGTGTGTGTGTGTGTGTGTGTGAGTGCGTGTGTGTGTGCGTGCGTGCGTGTGTCCTGCAGGGGGCGACACACACCTGCAGAACACTTCCTTTCTGCATGTTTCTACTGATAAAGTATTTATTGATTTGCCTCGTGTATATATGCATAAGTGCCGCGTGCATATATTACCATTTAACACATTTCACGTCACATTTAAGGACCAACGTGTTTCAGCTCCTCCAGGTGTTTATGAACTCGGAGTAGAGGTTTTAAGAAAGAGGAAGACGAGCTCCTAAATGAAGATGATGATGAAGATGATGGAGACTTTAAGGCAGCAGCAGGTGATGAGATACTTCAAGGAACCTGGGACATTCGAACACTTTGGAACTTGTTGATTGGATAAAGTATCGTTGCTGTATTGAAAGTCATGTTGTGTTTAGTGACATTCTCTTCATCTTCATCCTCCTCCTCCTCTTCCTCTCCCTGAAGCTCCCCCTGTGTCCACCCTCTCTCCTCTTTTCTTCCCACTCCTCATCATCTTCTCTCTCTTCTTCCATGTTTTCACCTCCTCATTATCTCTTACCTTCCTCTCCTCTTCCTCATCTCTCTCCTCTCTCTCCTCCTCTCTCTCCTCTCTCTTCCTCATCTCTCTCTCTCCTCCTCTCCCTCCTCTTCCTCTTCCTCCTCCTCCCGTGTGAACTGGGCCTCTCCTCTCCTTCTCTCACTATTAATTTATGCGCATATTAATTACGCTCTATTGTAATTTCCACCGTGGGATACAACATGCAAATGGGACGTGTGTGTGTGTGTGTGTGTGTGTGTGTGTGTGTGTGTGTGTGTGTGTGTGTGTGTGTGTGTGTGTGTGTGTGTGTGTGTGTGTGTTTCCTCGGCTACAGTAATCCGCCACAGACAGTTTGTTTGTCTCTCAGGTTTTTAACGTTCATATAATTTTAACAATGAATTCACATTACATCAGATTCATGTGGTTATTTTGACATTTAAACATTATGCAAAAAATAAGTAAACTTAAAGTCTGAATAATAAATATATATATAACCTTGTTTTTGTATCATTAAAATTAATGAATGAGTATTTTATTTTCTTATCTTGCAGAAAAACACCAAATATGGATAAAAAAAATAATTAAAAGATGTTAATAAATTCATAATTGTTTCCCCCCTTAGTTTAGACTTTGTGACCTCGTGAGGAAATCCAACATTTTCATTGCATGTCGTAAACATTATGTGTGTTATCTAGGCCTTTAAATAAAACCTCGACATGGCTAAGTGGTGTCTGAGGAGCGACGTGTGGAAAACCGTCCAAAGGTAAAACATATTTAATTATTCTACAAGAGGTGGAAATGGTTTTACTTTCGACTTTGTATTGAAATATGAATGAGCTGTCCTTCATAGCAGTGTGTGTTAACTCGAGCATGGATTCTGCCAAGAGCTAATCAGAAATATCCTTCAGTTTATTATGAAGTCATTTTAATACATTTTTCTGCAGGTATTCTGTAAAAAATGATCCAAATCATGAGTTTATTAATGTCCCATTTTTTATTGTGATCTGGTTTAAATGTGAGGAAATGATCTGTAAAGAAATAAAAAGGCAGGAAGTGTTTACATCTGTAGAAATGAACGCAGTTAGTTTTAGAAATGATAAGGATTTTTCTTGAATAATAAGCGTTAAATTCACCTTATCACTGATTGGCTATTTATCATAACACCCCAACAGCCAATCAGAGCGTCTTATCGCGGACAAATAAACGGTGTTTTATTTATTTCCAGAATCCTGTTGAATTTGCCAAAAAAAAACTTTGGAAAAATTAAATTGAGTTTCAAAAACAGGTCTCAGTTTGTTCTTTAAATCCAGACAACATCCGGGTATTTCTCATTCATCCTGCCAATGGCCGTGTTTACTGAACTTCCCTTAGTTAACCTGAAAACTGCAAGTAAAACAAATACATGTCAATAAATCACTGTATTATAAGGCAACATTTTCTTTAAATACACATTGTAATTATGTTAAACCCATGTTTGAATCTTGGCACACAGCTGGTGAAAAGTAACACTCTTTAAAGCTTCAATGGTGTTTTACTTTATCGCGTATTCTCAGTTTAAAATCAGTCAAAAGACGCCGTGACTGGGAAAGACGCAGGTCACGTGTTCAGTTAAAGCTGTTTCTGTAAGGACTATTTTCTGTAACTGAGATGCAGTTCAGTCAATGCAACGACACGCATTCAGAACATCTAATGTCCTTTATATATATGTTGAGACCAGGGAAACTTATTTATGAAAAAGATTCACGTGCAACTAAAATGTCTGAAGTTTTCGTGTGAATGAATGATTTTTAATTTACAAGACAGAAAGAAATATTATTTTTTGTTAGAACAATCATCACACAAAAACACAAATGTATTATATTAAATATGATGCATTCAATATATCTCCTTATCCCTCTCTCTCTCTCTCTCTCTCTCACACACACACACACACACACACACACACACACACACACACACACACACTTCGCCCTTATAGCTCCACTGCGCATGTCCGCAAAAGCATTAAGCAATTAACTGAAGAATCATCTCATTAGCAGAGGGAGAAACAAAGACACACACACACACACACACACACACACACACACACACATACACACACACACACACACACACACACACACACACACAGAGGAGTCAGGGTGCAGTTTCTCCTTGACGCCGCTTTCAGACGACAGTGGCATGTGACTCTGCTTCATCTCACACACACACACACACACACACACACACACACACACACACACACACACACACACACACACACACACACACACACACACACACACACACACACACACACACACACACACACACACACACACACACACACACACACACACACACACACACCTTAACGTGTTGATCTCACCTCTGGATACACTTCCTGCTCACACAGTACTGTAGTTTTCCCGCAATGCCAATCTGACGTCTCGTGCTCTCCTCCAACAATGCAGCATACACGCAGAGGATATAAAAGGAGAGACATGCAGGGGACAGAAAATGCTAAGCCATCAGACAAGAACAACTGTCAACACAAACCATCGAAAACCAAACATCACGTGATCACACTGAAGAAGACGTACAAATGCTGCCAGATTTATAAAAACGATCTTCTCCAACAAGAAACACGATATGTATAAAATATATATATTAATACTACTGTGTGAAAAGTAACCCTTTATGAAGGTTTCCACGTTGCAAATTAGATCCTAAAATAACTGGTGCTTATTCTGCAGCCTTTCTCCCTTCGTGACTCTTTCATTAAATAAAAGCAGGAATCTGTTCAAGCTTCACAAACACATATTCATCAACAACGTATTTACACATATAACTGCGCAGTGAACCTCACTATTAGCAACATGTGTTACTGCTTTCTTATCCAACAGAAAGCATCAAACGGAAGTCAAAGAGATCTGGGAACCCTGTTAATGGCAGATGCTTAGTAAATGAAGTCATTTAGCATTTGATCTTATAACGCTTTTATAAAGGGCGATGTATCATTGCCTTAATGGTTAAATATCAAATTAACCACAACGCGTTTCTTCCACCCTGAGCAAACTGAGGGGGATGACACTTGTTTGCCTTTTTTAAATAAGTAAGCAGATATATTTACAGTGTGTTATTATCGATGTAATGTCATGCACATTTGCTGATATAAAGGATTAAACTAGGGGTGTTAAACTCAAGGCCCGGGGGCCAAATCCGGCCCGTGACTTCATTTCATGCGGCCCCACAACAGCTCTGAAAGAATACAATATGTTTATTATACGGTTACATGCCGATTTACAGAAGCACGTTGCCCATAAACTACACGTCCCACAATGCATCTCAATGTTTTTTTGCAAAATATGCCTCTTATCTTAGAATTTGCCTTTTTCTCAGAATTTGACATATTTTTCGAAACGTTACTTTTTTCTCCAAAATTTGACCTTTTTTTTGTGACTTTTTTTCTTCAGAATTTGGCTTTTCTTTTTAAAACATTTTGTGACATTCTCACTGAAGAGACTTGCAATTATTTGCCCTAGACTTCTGCTTTCAGACGGAGTTAATTATGAAGTTATTACCCTATCCGATAATAATCCAATGCAGAGGCAATAACATTATTTTATTTATGTCCCGTAATGTTCCACCACAATATATTAAATATGTATATAGTCTTAAAGTTACAACCGGACCTTTGAGTGCAACCATAATGCTAATGTGGCCCGTGATGAAATTGAGTTTGACACCCCTGGTTTAAAGCAAAGGTTGGTTTTATATATATCGAGGCCTCTGCATATTAACCTAAACCCAGGACATGTGGGCACAAATCGTGAATCTCTCTCTCTCTCTTTTGGATTTTAAATAAAGTCAATATAAAATCTCAGTGTTTTCAAATGTACAGCTTGTTTCGATTAAAGTGTGTGTTGGATTTTGCAGACGCAGGATCACACACACACACACACACACACACACACACACACACACACACACACACACACACACACACACACACACACACACACACACACACACACACACACACACACACACATTTCTGCAGAAATCCGATTTTCTTTAAATACATGAAGCGTCTCTCCATCTGTGATCAGTGTTGGTGGCCCGATTTAAAAACTGTTAAACAAACTATATTAAAATCTGCATCTTACATAATTAACATTTAGGAAAATAAAAGCCTCCTGAGGCCTCGTGTGAAAATCTTCCTCTGCTTCAAAGTCCTCGTGCAGGATAAAAAAAGACATAAATCTGCTCGTTTTTCCGCGAGCGCCGACATGCATTTGTGACTCATTAGCATGTATGCAAATGAGCTTCTAATTGCAGGCGTAATGACTGGCGTGGGAGCTTTTCAACCCGCCATGTTTCCCCTCTTTCTCTAACAGGATGCATTCTCCTTTTCCCTTCATGATTTAAAACAAAAGCGGATTTTTTTTTTGCGACAGGATTCCTGCTGCAGCTTCCGGTCTCATTTATACAGACTGTTTGTTCTCCCTGCAGGCCGTGATTTATCTGAGGCTTCGACAAAAAGCCTTTTTTAATTTGCTGCTCGGTACAGATGCTGTTTTTAGAGGATCAGAGCTGGAGGTGAGTGAGAAGCTGGAGCATGGCATCACGTGTGAATGCAACATGGCAGCACCTCAGACAGCAAATACAGACACTTAAAGGCTAAACATCCCTTTCTGAATGCTGTCCTCCCTGGGGGGATAGATGGACGTTTTTTACCCCTGAAATAAATATGTATGACCCAAATCTGAAGCCTGTAATGTGTCACATTCAAGTAACATTTTTTTAAATGAAAAACAACATTAAAAAAAAAAGATTTCTGCCTTTTTAAATGTTTTTGCATGACCCTATTTTTTTATTCACCTCCACACCTCTGCTCCCTGCCAGTGAAGTATTTAGGAGGACGGGATATGTGTGTGTGTGTGTGTGTGTGTGTGTGTGTGTGTGTGTGTATTCTGTCTGGTTTGGCACAGGGAGCTGTTTGGCCCCCACGGAGCTCCAACAATATGTGCAGATTTTGGGGGACAAAAGATGGGAGCTTTGGGTTGCAGATCACGTCTCTGACTGGGAGACTGGGCGGCTATACTGGGAGGTTACACTGGGGTTTAACACTGGGGGGGGGGGGGGGGGGGGGGTTAGGGGTGTGACATCAGCAGCTGGAGCAGTTCACCTGCACAGCCGAACATCAGGTAGATTCATAGGAAATGTAAAATGTGAAAATGCAATGTAGAGAGGCCAAATGTTTCAAAGTAAAGAAACCAAACGACACAAATGGACAACATTTTCCTTTTCTTTGGAGATCCAACATTATTTATTATTTTCTCATGAGATCTTTCTGACTGAATGTGAAAAATATCCCGTCGATTTTCTTTGTGATTACTTTCCTCATTGTTCTCTCTCAAACTTTAAGATCAATGAGCCAAATATCCCCCCAACACATTCAAAAATATACGTGTGTGCGTGTGTGTGTGTGTGTGTGTGTGTAGCAACATTTCTTTGTTTGGTGGACAGTTAAGATTAGATTTATTTTCCTGCTAGATGGAGTTTATTTTGCAGATTTCCTGGAGGGTTTTTCTTCCTTCGTCTGAAAACAATCCTGCCGATATTTGTCCTGTTAACCCTTTCCGCTGTTCTCATGTTCTCTGAATAACAATCTAAGACAAATGAAAATGTCATGGTCTAAAATTGAAAGAAAAAGCAAGAGATGAGCCTTTATTAATCAGCGGGGACATTTGCAGTCTCACAACATTTGACAAATAAATCAGTGAAACCTGTTCCTATCACTCCTTTAAAAATAAGGGCCCCATTTTAGTGTGTGTGTGTGTGTGTGTCTCTGTGTGTGTGTGTGCGTGTGTGTGCGTCTGTCTGTCTGTGTGTGTGTGTGTGTGTGTGCGTCTGTGCGTGTGTCTGTCTGTCTGTGTGTGTGTGTGTGTGTGTGTGTGTGCGTCTGTGTGTCTGTGTGTGTGTGCGTGTGTGCGCGTCTGTGTGTCTGTGTGTGTCTGTCTGTCAGTGTGTGTGTGTGTGTGTGCGTCTGTGCGTGTGTGTCTGTGTGTGCATGCGTATGTGTGTCTGTGTGTGTGTGTGTCTGTGTGTGTGTGTGTGTGCATCTGTGCGTGGGTGTCTGTCTGTCTGTGTGTGTGTGTGTGTGTGTGTGTGTGCGTCTGTGTGTGTGTGTCTGTGCGTGTGTGTCTGTCTGTCTGTCTGTGTGTGTGTGTGTGTGTGTGTGTGCGTTTGTGTGTCTGTCTGTGTGTCTGTCTATGTGTGCGTCTGTCTGTGTGTGTGCTTGCGTGTGCGTTTGTCAGTGTGTGTGTGTGTGTGTGTGTGTGTCTGTGTGTGTGTGCGTCTGTGTGTGTGTGCGTCTGTGTGCGTCTGTCTGTCTGTGTGTGCGTCTGTCTGTGTGCGTCGGTCTGTGTGTGTGTCTGTCTGTGTGTGTGCGTCTGTCTGTCTGTCTGTCTGTGTGTGTGTGTGTGTGTCTGTGTGTGTGTGCGTCTGTGTGCGTCTGTCTGTCTGTGTGTGCGTCTGTCTGTGTGCGTCGGTCTGTGTGTGTGTCTGTCTGTGTGTGTGCGTCTGTCTGTCTGTCTGTGTGTCTGTGTGTGTGTGTGTGTGTGTGTCTGTCTGTGTGTGTGTGTGTGTGTGTGTGTGTGTGTGTGTGTGTGTTCAAACCATCAGTGCCCATCAAAGGGACTGCAGGTGTGAGCAAATGAGCTCCAGCACTTGCTCAGTAAATCAGTATCAACACAAAGAAAGTGTGGATTCATCGTTTATATTCCTGTTGATGAAGATGTGACATCACCTCGCGGCCACAGGTGATGTCTTTAACTTTCTCATGATGTCATCAGAAAGCAGCAACTTCTCACATTAGGAAGCTGACTTTCAAAACTCATGATGAAGTAGTAGCTGGTCGCTTTTGACCAATCAATGTAACCCTTAATGGACCCAGAGGCAGACACAAACCCACTGTATGGGAGTCCGTTGTGTTCCTTTGAATATCTACTGCAAAGTGTGCACGTTATGAGGGCTCATGCAGCAACACACTGTGATCATCTTATAGAATACGATTCAGATTGATTGAGCCCTATGGAGTGGATGGAGGAGGCGTTGGGGAGCATTGTGTGAAAAGAAGACTTTATAGCGTTACTATTTGTGAGTGTTGCAGGAAAGACTGTGCTGTCCCAATAATGTGATTTCAGTCAGTCGACTCACGTGTACTTGATATGTAAAAAGAAGCAGATATAGTTAGAGTTTGGCGTCGAGACTCGGGCCTCATCACTCCACAGATTCAGAACAATGAGTGAGGATTAACTATCCCAACATGAACGCAGCAGCAACTTGAACGCAGCAGCAACATGAACGCAACTTGAACGCAGCAGCAAGAACATGAACGCAGCAGCAACATGAACGCAGCAGCACGCAGCAGCAGCAACATGAACGCAGCAGCAGCAACATGAACGCAGCAGGAGAAACTTGAACGCAGCAGCAACATGAACGCAGCAGCAACATGAACGCAGCAGCAGCAACATGAACGCAGCAGCAACATGAACGCAGCAGGAGAAACTTGAACGCAGCAGCAACATGAACGCAGCAGCAACATGAACGCAGCAGCAGCAACATGAACGCAGCAGCAACATGAACGCAGCAGGAGAAACTTGAACGCAGCAGCAGCAACATGAACGCAGGAGGAACATGAACGCAGCAGCAGCAACATGAACGCAGCAGCAACATGAACGCAGCAGGAGAAACTTGAACGCAGCAGCAACATGAACGCAGCAGGAACATGAACGCAGCAGCAACATGAACGCAGCAGCAACATGAACGCAGGAGGAACTTGAACGCAGCAGCAACATGAACGCAGCAGCAACATGAACGCAGCAGGAGGAACATGAACGCAGCAGCAACATGAACGCAGCAGGAACTTGAACGCAGCAGCAACATGAACGCAGCAGCAACATGAATGCAGCAGGAGGAACTTGAACGCAGCATCAGGCAGATCTTAAATAGAGCGGCATGTTTAGGAGAATGTGATTGGTTGGTTGTAAGAGACGAGCGCGTCAGGTGTTAACGTATGATTGGTGCTCGAGTTGATGCAGCTCGCAGGCTTCGCCCCATTTGAAAACATTTTAACCATTGATACAAATGCTGTTACTACAATCAATCGTTGTGTTCGGAGGGGTTTCTGTGGACTATGACTTGATGCTGAACTAAAAACGATGAACACTGTCTTTGTCTCTAATGTCCTGCATCGTGCCATCTCATTGAATTGGAAACATCTATAAGAATACCCCCCCCCTGGTCTAGAACCGCCACAGCAGGAGAACACGTGAGAATATTCAGCCTATTTTACTCAACGTCTCCAAAAACGTGCATAAAACGAGTGAATATTTCAAAGAAATCCAAAACATCAGCGACACACATTTACACTGGGAAGTAAGTAGTTGAATATCTTAGTTTTCAAATGTAAAATGTAGTCTTTGTTTTTAGTAAAAGATGTGTCAGAGTTTGTCTCTAAAGCAGCAGCAGCAAGGTGTGTTCACTTTACAGCAGTTTTAAAGTGAACACTTGGCGGTTTTAATAATTATAAACCGCCAAGCTTGCAGGAATGGCCTGATGAACTAAGTTACAAAAACAAATCGATCATTAGCCGCTTTCACACCAAGTACTTTGCCGTACTTATTACCCAGCACTTAGTTCCCTCACTTAGTACCCCATGGAACTAAAGGCCCGGACACACCAAGCCGATTTTGGCCGTCGATGGGCGACGACACGCCCTACTCAGATTGGTGTGTCCCGCACCATCGGGTCTTTTCAGACGTGCCGACGCCTTTTCGGCCGAAAACCAGTTGGTCAAAGGCTGTCGGCAAAATAAATCACTCTGATTGGTGTTCAGCTAGCGAATCAGTGCATGAGAAGCTAAACGGAAGTGAGGGACACAAACAAACGATTAAGAAGGCAAATCTGAGATTTCATTTAACTCCAGCTCTCGACACAGGTTCGGGAAAGCCCCGTGAGCTTCTCGCATGTTGAGTGAAAATGGAATGCACACACTATTTGTTGTTTGTTTATATCACGCAGTCTGTTCTTCTTCTCTCGGTTATCACGCAGTCTGTCTTCCGGTTGTTGCCTCTTTTGAATGACGAATACACACTACCGCCGCCTGCTGGTAAGGAGAGTTATTGCCACTCACGCATGCGCAGTTCGTACGTGCTTCTTGGCCGTCGGCTGAAGTCTTTGCGGTGTGTTCCAGTGCGACACATGGCCAAGACGCAGGAGACGTGAGGCGACACAACAGTCGGGGGCCGTCTGTGTCAGTTCTTTGGTGTCAGCTTGGTATGTCCGGGCCTTAAGAGCTGATCGCGTTCACACCGGAGTAAGTTCCCTGAGGGAAGATCACGCAAATGAAGCCGCTGACGTCACTTCTTCTTCTTCTGCTTTGGGTTTACTGGCAGGCCGCAAACCACTTCACGGCGTATACTGCCACCCGAAGTCCCCGGCCGGAAGTCCCCGGAGTTGGGGAAGGCTTCAGTAGAAGCTGCTGGGACTCCCAGCAGCTTCTACTGAAGCCTTCCGAGTAAATCGCCAGAACGCCGACACCTCCTCATCTCCACCGCTCCCGTGTTTTATTTTGTGTTGCCATAAGTTAGTCTCTCTCCGTTGGTGCGCAGGGCTAATGCTAATAATGCTAATGCCAGCAAATAAAATGGCGGCTTCACAAAACTTTTGAGAGTTTTACGGGGCGTGGTTTACAATTTGCCCATCAGAAATTGGAACTTTTTTCTCCCCAGGAAAGTCCCACCTCTCTAGCAGGGACTAAAAAAGGGGGTAAAAGTTCTCATGAACTAAGTTCTCTTTTTGGTGTGAACGCAAAATTCCAGGCACTAACGGAACTAGACGGGAAAAGTACTCCGGTGTGAACGCGCCTCTTGTGTTCAGAGGGGTTTCTGTGGGCTGTGATTCGATGCTGAACTAAAAACGTTGAAACGTCCTGAACACTGTCTCTAATGTCCTGCATTAAATGTGCCTTCTCATTGAATTGGAAACATCTATAAGAATGTAACTTGTACATCAGAATAACTTATTTTCAATTGTATATATTTTGTGCATGCCCTTTATGTTTTGTCTCTATCTTCACTTTTGCTGTAACAAAGTAAACTGAAGCTGCAGCAGGATGTGTTCACTTTACAGCAGATTTAAAGTGACGGTTTTAATAATTACAATGAACTTGGGATGTGGCTCCACAATGCAGCGTGCCCCTGGTGCCCCTGGTGCCCCTGGTGCCCGGGTTCCCATGCAGCCTGTAGGGAATAAGAGAGAATGGGGGGGGGGGCTTGGTGCACCCAGTCTATTGTGCCAGTCCTTCAGCCCATTAGCGCCTCCAACAAACACTTTCCCAAGAGCAGCTCTGTGCACGATTCAGAGGTTCAAAGGCGTTATTGTCACATGCACAGTAGCTACAGTTTTGGCAATGAAACTTCATTTTTCCGGTTCAAAGCTAAAGGAATGAGAAACTGCAGGGAAGGGGAGAGGCTGCACTGAAATGCTGACTTTAATTAAATGTGTTATGTCAACAGATTTCACATAACTGTATTAGGTTAGATGAAAGCAGTGGAATTAAGGTTATTTATATTGAATACAAATGACAATGTGAAGTCCCAGGCTCCTCCAGCAATGACACATACATATATGTATATAAGGAATACAACTATTTAAATAGTGCAAAAAGAAACAACGTAGGAATAAAGTTTTATGTTGCAAGGCAAATGCAGATGAACTAAATACATGTCAGAATAAAATCCAATAAGCTAAATGTTGTAGTGACCAAGTGCAGGAGTCTATATACATGTTATAAACAAGAACAGGATGTACATTGAAATAGTGAACAGTGGAATCAAATACTCTTTACTGTAGTGATGAATAAATGCGTGGTGAGATGTGTCAGAGGGACAGTAGCTGTGTGTAGAGTCTGATCTCAGAAAGTGGGGGGACAGAGAAACAGGCTGACTAAGTTGTCTCCTTGGCAGTCGCGCCTCCTATTGAAGCAGTAATTTATTCAAAGGAGATTTTGATCCGTGCGATCTGATTATTATGATAATCGAGCGACCCAGACCCCCTTTCTTGGCTCTTGTCTGCGGACCCGGTGACAGTAAAAGCTGATTTGCACGGTCTTCAACCCCCCCCGCCCCCCCTTTGCTCACATTCCTGGACTCCTGTGTATCAAAGCACAACGACGGGAGGACGGAGCGAACCAGATTACACCAAACTCTTTTTAAACCCTAACACTGTCCTGAAACTGTATTATACACTACACAAACTCAAAATCATGCTAAGTATATTTGTCTAATATGTTTTTATGCCTGGTATAAGAGCTACTAACTTAAGAAGTAACGATGCAGTGAGATACGGGGACAGAAGTATCTTGTTTCGTCAAGATATGATCCTGGTCGTTCAAAATGAGTTCTCCCAGCTAATTACAAGATCTGATTTATCTAAATATCTTATTTCAAGAAATCTTACCAAGCAAATGTTCACTTTTAAAAAAAACATTTACAAGCGAGAACACCTTGTTTTCCTTATTTGTTCACTAGTTTTTGGAGCAGTTTTTTTTCCCAGTGTACCCTAACCCTTTGTAACAGATCTTTACTGAGGGCAATAATAAGATCACTGTATCTAATAAGTACTGCTGACTTATCCACCTGAATGTGACCGTCTGTTCTTGCACTATTTCTATTTTACGTGCATTTACTTGCACTATTTGATCTGTTTTATTTGTTCTATGTCCTATATTCATGTTGCACTGTTGGAGGAGCCTGACTTCAGTGTGTCATTCCCATACCCTGTAGCTAGTGTACACATTAGCCTTACATCTTGAATCTGTAAATTGTTAAACTTTCATGTGCATTCCTTTTATATATCAGTGTGGTAGTTTCTTCGTCTCTATCCATACTTTGCCGTACATTTTCCTTTGTGGGACAAACAAAGGAAATTCTGTCCTGCTGAGATGTTTTAATATATATTTGTACTGAAGACACGTGGCACATAAAATACATTTGTGTACAACAATGGGAACCAGAGATACAGAAGAGGAACGAAGTGCTCGTGTTAGTCTTATTGTAAATCAATTGAAAAGCCATTCTTCTCCAGGTCCCAGTGTGTTCTTCTCTTGAAGCGTAGAAACAAGCCAGTTAACCAACATGTAGGAGAGGCATAATAAATACACATTTCACTTCTCCTGCACTGCTTGCACTCATGCAACCTTTTCATGCACGTTTTTATAGATTTGTATTTGTTATTATGCACAGTATTATGTTGCATTGTTGGTGACGTATGTTTTTCATTACACATCTAGCTGTGTGACTATAAAGCATTTGAACTTGAAACTGCACACTTGCTGATTGAAAGTCTAAGGTACTGTACTTAAGTACAATTATGAGGTACCTGTACTTTACTTGAGTATTTCCGATTTGAAGCTACTGTGTACTTTTGCTCCACTACATTATGTATTTATTTATAGAAGGGCCATGCATACAAAAACATGAATCTCAGCAAAGAGAAGAGATGCCAGATTATAGCAGCTCATTTCCATCTGTGGTCCTCAGGCAGGTTCATAACAATCAATAAACATATAATAACATTGCATGATCTCTATCAGTCAAACCATTTAAAAACCTGATTTAAATTCAGGTTACGAACATAATACTTAGTACACTTCAAATACACTTAAATAAAATATCTAAGATATGAAAATGTATGTATTAATACCTTTAGTTACTTCACAGATCTGGATGAATGATGTGAAATCTAATCAAGTGTTGAATCAGACTTTAGTTCCACCTGGAGTAAATCCACCAGCTACCCTGCAGTCTACAAAGTCATTCAGACTAGCTGCTCCTTCACCAGCTTTGAGAACACTTTCATGATCAATCATTATAAAACATATCATATATATTATTCTGAAATGGACCAATCTGCACAACGACTACTTTCACTGTCTTTCACTATATTTTGATGAGAATACTTTTATACTTTCACTTGAGGAACATTTTGAATGCAGGACTTTTACTGTAACAGAGTATTCCTACACTCTGGTACTTCTACTTTTACTCAAGTACAAGATCTGAGTACTTCTACTTTTACTCAAGTACAAGATCTGAGTACTTCTACTTTTACTCAAGTACAAGATCTGAGTACTTCTACTTTACTCAAGTACGAGATCTGAGTACTTCTACTTTCACTCAAGTACAAGATCTGAGTACTTCTACTTTTACTCAAGTACAAGATCTGAGTACTTCTACTTTACTCAAGTACGAGATCTGAGTACTTCTACTTTCACTCAAGTACAAGATCTGAGTACTTCTACTTTTACTCAAGTACAAGATCTGAGTACTTCTACTTTTACTCAAGTACAAGATCTGAGTACTTCTACTTTTACTCAAGTACAACATTTGAGTACTTCTACTTTTACTCAAGAACCTGATCTGAGTACTTCTACTTGTACTCAAGTACAAGATCTGAGTACTTCTACTTTTACTCAAGTACAAGATCTGAGTACTTCTACTTTTACTCAAGTACACGATCTGAGTACTTCTACATTTACTCAAGTACAAGATCTGAGTACTTCTACTTTAACTCAAGTACACGATCTGAGTACTTCTACTTTAACTCAAGTACAGCATCTGAGTACTTCTTCCCTCTGGCTATGAATCCGTTTTGTCTAAAATATCAAATCAAACCAAGGAACATGAATTGATAATGATCTTCTCTGGACTTGTAGCTGCACATTGATTGGTCTCCGATATGCTTTGTTGTTTGAAAACAGTATTGTAAAAACATGAATCAGTGTTCTGCTCAGCGATGTCTGCACACCGACATCAGCATGTCTAATATTCACTTTAAATATGCACGTTTTTGAATGCAGACAATGAGTTTCTCTTATGAGCTTCCATGCTTATTCACGACCTGCTTCTTCTTTCTTTCTTTTTTGAGGGTGGAGATAAATGGCAGACCTGCATCGTGTCATAAAGGGGAGGGTCTTGCTGGCAGTATATGTTTTTAGAGCAGCATGTTTTAAGTTCATATTGCATCTGACGCGAGCGATGGCAAGGCAGGAGGGAGAGCGTGTGTGAGCGTGTGTGTGTGTGTGTGTGTGTGTGTGTGTGTGTGTGTGTGTGTGTGTGTGTGTGTGTGTGTGTGTGTGTGTGTAGTCCACCTCCGCGGGAAATAATGGGGAGGGTAATGAAACAGGGGGGGAAACCCTGAATGGATGGAGCCACGGTGACGTCACGACCAGCCGCAGAAATGAAGCTGAGTTTCAGCACCCCCTCCGGATCACTCGGTCTCCATCTCCCGAGCTGCACGCTTCTCCTGCCGGGGAGCAGAGCACAGACACACCGTGAGTATAGGCTACTAACTGTGGGTTTTCTGCAACAAAAAACGGGGGGGGAGAGAAAGGCAGGTGCGTAAGATCGGTTAAAAACACCGGAGGAAAACGCGCTTTCTCCTGCGTTTCCAGCCTGCACGCAGAGGAGCAGGATGTGTGTGTCGGTGTGTGTGTGTGGTTGTGTGTTGTTGGAGAATATGGGCGATGCGTGATAGAGCAGCATGTTTTCTGCTTTAATTTAAAAATGTTTTCTGTCTGCGGAGTGTAAAGCAGGATGGGGGGGGGGGGGGGGTCATCAGCTGCTGGGAGCGAATACGAGCTGGATCTTGCACAGCACTAAATATGCATATTTTGTCTTTTATTCAATGTTTTATTTTCAAACTGCATGACAGGTTTGTGTAGATGTAGAATAACTCTAAATGATGTGTTCTGAGCCTGCAGTGTGGGTAGGGCCTCAGATCAGTGTGAGAGGAAGACATGCTTCAGGGGAGAGAAACTTGTAATTGCAGGTGTTTTGTCTCTGAGGGAGAACTCAGGGTTTCAGCCTAAATGACGCATTGTGCACAGGCTTCACATGCGCCATTCACAGAGGCCAAGAGGCGCTCCCAGCCCTGATTTCATCTCTCTCTCACACACACACACACCTCCGGGCACCAACAGGGTCACTTCTCCAGCTATCGGGCAACATATGGCACGAAAAATAACAACCCAACATGACACGATGAGTACAAACACAGAAAAGCTTGTCATTCTTTTAGTTTGTGGCTCCACATTAAGCCCTTAGCAGGACATGTGGCTCAGATATGAGGATTAGCAGCCGACAGCCCCGCGCTGCATGCGTAATAAAACAAAGTGGTGGCGTTCACACCCATAGCTGGCGGATAAAGGGATCACAAGGCCAAGTCTCCAGTCCACACGTGCGCACCGAGTATACGAGGCCTGTGTCCAGAACACGTGTGCAGAATGCGTGGAGCTTTCAGGGGGGATTGGAGCAAGGACGCACACTAACAAGTGGGATTATGCAACGTTTCACATGATGAACAGGAGAGTATTAATGTGGGGTCGATGCATGAGGAGAGGCAGAGGGAAACCAAAGGGTGCTTTGCTTTAAAAAAAAAAAAACGTAATTGTGGAAATTCAGATTTAAAATGTGAAGTTTGGTTTTACTATTGTTTTTATCTGTATTGTATTTGTACACAGACGAGGCAGTAGTTGTGTGTTGCAGAATATCAGAGCCTCATTTTGCAAAAGCCGCTGACCATCCTCCTTTATGTTCAAACATGAAGATGTTGTACAATATGTTGTTCTGCACAATTTTATGAGTAATTTGCACTTTGAATTTTCGGGATGCTGAATCATTTCACGGAGAAGGTCTGCGCCTTTTCACGCCGATCATCTCTCTGTTAAAACACGTTACTTTGCGGGAGCAGATCTCAGTTGGCTGCTGCGCCGCAGAATGCACAAGGAGGTCATTTGGCTCCGAGTCCATCCGAAGAATAAAACGGTCGTCTCTTTTTTCCAGGGATCCCTGGAGAGACACTCAGCGGCCTCACAGCACGTGGCTAGGTAACACAGCTCCCTGTCACTCACACCACACACAGGCTTGCGTAGTTACTTTGGATATTTTGGGAAGTCTGAGGGATTTAATATATTTTATATTTGAAGTATTGTTAATAAAAAAAGGAGGTGCAAAGATTTTCGACAACCTAGTTATATTAGCTACTGTTTGTTTTAGGGTAGAATAATATTACATATGTCAAAACAGTTTCAAAAACGCAACCTTGAGTAAAATGTTTAATATGATTTAAAAAAATACACACAGCCCACATAATGCCTTATACTATTATAATTATTTTGATATATTTTGTTAAATTCTTCCACATTCAGGGATGTGCAGTAGCTGCAGTTTCATTACATACAAGACCTGGAAACGTATTAATATATTTATATAAGTCGTTATTTCTAGCTCAAATTTGCGGCTGTGAATTGTGTGTGTGTGTGTGTGTTCATCAGACTCATTGTTACACCGTCAGCTCAGCGTGCCTCTTCCATTCTGGTCATTTAAGAAACCCATGTTTAAATATCGCATTGACGTGTGCGGAAAACTCGTGCGTAATTATATGTTTCCTCCAAATGCAGCTTTCAGCCTGAGAATTCCTTCTGTGTGAATGTGATAAAATGGCGTGAAATGAAATGTGTAACCACGTGGTTTTAATCAGATGATAAGCAGTGGGACGCTATAATAGGATATAATTTCCTGCTAATAAGCTCTGCACCGCCACCTTCGCATTCATTATTTCCAATTAGAGGCGCCGGATTTGGTGACGTCATGCACGCCATGGCCAATAGCACAGCCTAATGAGGATTGTTTGAATGTTGGAGAGGAAGAACCCGGAGCTGGAGAGATGCTTTAAATGTACTTGTGGATTTGATCTGAGCTCAGGTTAAACACAGCTGCTGTAGGTGTGACACTGTGACTGTGAGGGGGTTTGGGTTTAAAGTTGAGCAAAAGAGAAACCCTTTAAACATCTCTGAACGCTTCATTTCCTGAACACAGCGTGAATAAATCCTCGGGTGAAATGCATCGTGAAAAATGAATATTATGGGCTCATAAACCCAGAAGACAAATACTGAAATTGTATCAATTTATAAGAAAGAAGCACAATCACGAATCTGCGGACTGTTGGTGATAATGAGGAAAAAGACAAAAGACAATCTGCATTTAATTACCATTCACCAGCTTGGAAGCCAAACACACATTTCTGACCTAAAACGCTCACAGATTTAAAATCCAGCACACATCAAATCACATTGTGATGAATTAATGATGAGTTTAAACACAAAGGTGAATCATTTGTTCTTAAATCGGTGAATAGTAAATAAAAAAATATTTTAAGATTTAAAAAAATAAATAATTTAATGTAAAATTCTGTAAAAATATATTTAAAAAACCACCAAATGTAAGGGTAGTTTTAATCAAAAAAAGTGACATGTGTTCTCTTGAATTTTGCACATTAAAATAATACGAGTATTTGCATGAGCTAGTCACGAACCGTTATGACTGCAGCTGTGTGTGTGTGTGTGTGTGTGTGTGTGTGTGTGTGTGTGTGTGTGTGTGTGTGAGCATTTATTAGCCTGGTATTGTAATTGTACTGCAATTAAGTACCTAAAGCTGTGTTTGTGTATGTGTGTGTGTGTGTGTGCGTGTGTGTGTGTGTGTGTGTGTGTGTGTGTGTGTGTGTGTGTGTGTGTGTGTGTGTGTGTGTCATGCTGTTAGCTGAGGCATGTTTCTGCTCTCAAAGGGCCTCACTTTGTCCTTGTGGATTGAAACAAAGCACCTCGTCGAACATCCTTGTTGGAGCGACAGCAAAACACCTTTTTAAAAAACAATCTACATAAAATCAAAGAGTAGAAGAAGAAGAAGAAGAAGAAGAAGATGTTTACTGTAATCTGGAGGCAGAACAATGCCAGCGATGCTAACAGGGATGTAGCCGTCTCTGCTAACGCCTGCATGTCAGGGAGTTTGAGTGTTCGGGTTTGTGATGGAGGGCGAGGGGATTCTGACTCTCTTTGCTCTCTCTCAGTATCTCAGTAGAGCTTTACTTGATCTGGGCATACCGAGCAGCTTTAATTAGAGGAGGCCATGTGCCACCATGGCGTGTGAGATGTGTGTGTGTGTGTGTGCGTGTGTGTGTGTGTGTGTGTGTGTGTGTGTGTGTGTGTGTGTGTGTGTGTGTGTGTGTGTGTGTGTGTGTGTGTGTGTGTGTGTGTGCGTGCTACAGCATTGTCTCTACCCATATGTCTTTTTTGTGCTTTAGATTTTTTTGTGTGGGCATGTTTGGGTGAAGAATATGTGTTTCATGCTCCAATAAGTCAGAGTGAGTGTGTGTGTGTGTGTGTGTGTGTGTATTCGAATTACATGTCTGTTAGTGTACACAGGAGGTGTGTTTGTACATCTTTGGCACCCGACCTGGAGCGCCGGTGGACTGCTTTGGCATCAGATAATGTAAATGAAGACAGACCAGTTCCTTTTGTAGTGAGACAGCTAGGATCTTTTCATTTGAAAATGCATTTGGGTCGTGGCGGGAGGCGGTGTTTGAAGCCATCACCCTCCTCCCGAGTCCTCAGCGGGTGAGGCGGATGCACCGTGGGGATGGAGGAGGGAGGGTTGGGCGCCAAAGCCAGTTTGGACCGGATTGACGACTCAGTTTTTATTGGTGCCTTTTACTTGATTGTTTGACTTTGGGGAGTTTTTGATATAGAGGCATTACTCGCGGACCAATCACAGCGCTCTGTGCACAAAGGGAGGATTCCAGTTGGCCGAGGCAGTTGGAGGCGGGGCATAAGGGGCCACTTAGTGACGTCACAAAACGAAGGGTCAGGACATTTACGGGCCGCCGTTATATAAGGGAGGAAAAAAAGCCCGAGCCACAAGAGCAACGTCTTTGTGCGGAGTTGGCATGCGCAGCTTTTATTGGATTTCCAGACCATTGTATTTATTTTGAAACCTTTCAAAGTTAGTCTTTAATCATTCAAATGATGTACAATCGAAATGATGGAGACCTATAATTGTGTTTGTATCCTGACAGGTCAAAGCTTGGACCATGTGGCTTCGCCTGCAGCGTGAGAGGATGGGTAGCCTTAGGGGTTGGTTGTTATCTTTGGTTATCTAGCTGTATGAGTGATGTACATTCTTCATAAAGCTAGATAACCGAAAGTAACAAGAATCCCATTACACTCCTGAAAAGGCATCAAGACCCCAAAACGCGGCACAAACTCTACAAGCAACATGAGAGCAGAACATGGGAGATGGGAGTCGACAGCAGCAGAAGGTAGGCCTTCAGATGAACCAAGCTGGACTGTAAGTCCGTGTGTTGTACTTCGATCCATGCATGTGTCTGATTGGTAGGCATGTGGAAATGATTAGGACATTGCTGTACATTCTCCGTCCAGACCCCTGCAGCCAGTGATCCGTAGCTGTACCGTTGGTGCAACAGGATCACTTTTAATCTAATAAGCCCCGTGATCCCTGTGTGTGGCTGCATGCAGGAGCTTAGCCATAGAATCACATGGCCGGGAGTGACGGGCTCGTTGAGAAAGAGCCAGTGGACTTTGACAAGTCGTTTAACAAGTCTCTGTTAGCTAATCAGTTGGCTAGCCGGTTTGGTCAATGCTCTATTCACGCTCAGCTTTGCCGGTTGCATCTATGGCATTAAGAGAACATGCAGTATGAGAAGAATGTGGCCTTTGTGTCCCGGGAGCGGCATACAGTGCTTTGAATTATACATATGTTCCGACTTGGATGGGATTGTGTGAGTTCAGAATGCTCCCTCCGAGTTAATCCGTCGCTCCCAACTCCCCGCCGGCACATAAGCGAACAGACAAGAATTAGATTGAGGCCAGTTTTGTTAAGTTAGCCGTTGTTTGTTTTTTGTACTCCTCCCCACCTACTCCTTTCTCCCTCTTGCATGAAAAGATGTTTGATTTGGGGTCCAGGCCATTGGTTGAGTTGACGTGACAGTTGGCTTGGTTGTGAATGGGCCGTAGAAGGCGCCTCCATGTGGAAAGGCCTGATGGATGAATGCTGCTGCTGGGGGGGGGGGGGAGTGGTCCGGGGGCAATCAAGCAGAAAGTGCCCCCGGTGACGAGATCCACGAGCGAGAGGAGAACAATCTCAGCCTTGAGGTTCTTTTTCCCGGACTCATGGTGAGGAGTAATTGGTCAATCAGATCTCCAACCTCAAGGCCTCTGATGGCTGATTGAAGGTGTGATTTCTTTTCTCGCCATCAAAGCTAGAGGGTCGCTCCTGCTGAGCGCCATCGCTGAAGAATTGTTCCCAAGGTCTCCAGGCTTTGGAGCTACAAGGCTAGAGCACTGATCTCCAATTGCAATACGTTTGCCCCACATTGTGTTTGCCCTCTCACCATGGCTCTGCTAAAACATCGCCCCACAGTTTGGATACATCCAGCTTTACCCGGTGCAAATTGGAAGCAGTCGTGCAGGGTCAAAGTGGAACTTGTGAAAGCCAACCTCACCTTGCAATGTCAACCTCTCTGAGCCCGGCTGGTGCCTTTGTGCTGCATTGCAGGTGCTGAGTGTGGCATCTAGGAGAGGAACGAGGGCCTTGACAGGAAGTGACAGCCGGAGATGTCTCCTTCTTGGATGGCAAAGTAGTACCTGGTTCCCTCTGTATTGTGCAGAGCTGTTTTTAGACGTGTGAGTGCTGCATGGCTTTGATCCGTTACTGTAAATGCATTTAGGTACGAGACAGGCAGTTTTTCTAAAGACACGTTGCCTCCTTCTGCTTCCTTTTCGTGTCAGTACCAATGTCGGAGTTAAATGGGAGTCTTGGACAGATTGTGTTCATACCCTAAGCAGTGCCCTGGGAGACGCATGTCATGCTGCAAATGCTTTGTGTGTGGCACAGTTATATCACTAGCACTTCCCACTGGGGAGTCTTAGCTTCTGCCTCCCTGAAAATGGCACGGAGATGGGAGAGTTCCTAAAATCCACCTCAGGGCCTTTTTTGCTCCATCTCTTTCTCTGTGTCCCATGGCAGCGACTGAAATAGAAAGAGAGAGGAGGAGGAGGAGGAGGGTGGGTTTGTCTGAGCTCTCATGCACTAGGCAAGCAGATTTAGACTCCAAGTGTCAAATAGAAAAACAGCCATTGTGGCCGGGTCCTACTTGCCCCCCCACCAGTAGACTTTACAGTCAATAGAGCTAGTCCACTTGTCACAGAGGGACAATGCGCCCCTTTGCCTCCCTTTCAGCCCCTGCCGGGTCCGAGCAGCCAGACACTTTCCTGAATAAGACCCAGTGATTCTTGCCCCCTTTTCTCTGCCTCTCTTTTCTCTCCGTGGAACACACCGACAGGGTTTTGGAAAAGGGCTTCGCTGTTGGCCCGGAGCAGAAAGCGCCAGATCCTGTTATTTTCTACAGCATTGGCATCCCCTCAAACCCCCCCCCCCCCCCCTCCCTCTCTCCGACCCAAAACGCTCACAGGGAAATGAATGTATCGTAAGCGGTTGCAAAAGTCAATGGGCCTCCCCACACAAAGGCGATTAAGTTTGGCAACTTAGCGGTAACAGGTGTACTTAGACTGCGTTCGGACCACACGGGGGGCGACCGCCTGAACCTCAGCTCTGTTTGGCCTCCCGACGGTTTTTAAATAAAAATGTGGAGTGTGTTCTCAGGATGTTTCAGACTTTAGAAATGTAGCCAAGAATGTGTTTGGCCTCTCCTCATTTTTCACTGCTCTGGAAAATCTAACTCGGTTTTGTTGCATCTCTCCGGTGATTAGCCGAGTTTTCTCCAAAGGGACTCTGCAGATATCTTTAGATCTGGCGCTGTGCTCAGCCATGGGAGCGAGTTAAGGGTAAACAATGCGGGCACACAGAGGAATAAAGAACTATCAGAGGGACCAAAGCGTGAATACAATTTCACATTTAGAACGGAGACAGTGATGTTTTAAGAGGGGAAGCGTCTTTCAAAGGGAATGAGTGAAGCCTTTTCTATCCACACCTTCAGTGTTTCCAACCACAACAAATCAAGCCATTCAGCAGGAGTATAAACAGACACTCAGCGCCGGAGCAAAAACACTGGCGGGTTTGTTTGTTTCACTCGTTAATAAAGCTTTTACCCGGATCCTCAGTCCTCAGAAAAAGCCCATTCTGGTGAAATGACTTGGCAAAGCATCCGATGAAGGGTCTGTTCAGACTGAAGCTGCTCCCGCTGCCATTGTCTCTCTCTCTCTCTCTCTCTCTCACCTACGAGTCCAGAGAAAGCACACAATGTCATTGTTGCGTGAGCTGTTAATATCAGACGCTTCACAATAGAGCCCATTCGACATATTTGCATAAGGCACTTTTCCAACAAGGACCCGGAGAGGGCTTGAAAGCTGGCCCACTCCAGTGCCAATGGCAAAAACATGTCAAGTGCCAATTAGGAGAGGTTTGCCACCATTCAGCAGTACCCCACCCCTGCAGTCCTTCCCCTCCCTGCGTACCCAGCACCAACTCTCTCACACCCCAAGTCACCCCTGTTTTTACCACCTTATTCCAATGTCAGACGTAGCCTTCCCCTGCTGACACCCAGAGACAAAAGCTGGCTCCCTCCTCGGCCGGCTAATGGAGGATCCTTTCTGCCGGGCTCAGAGCATTAGAGGAATCAGACGGCGCTCTGTTCACCGATTAGTCAGCTTTCTTTGTTGATTTCTTTCAATGGAACGGTTCGTGAACTATGCGGCTAAACCTGGGAGATATGCTCTCCACCTGCTAGTGAAGATGGAATTTAGCAAGCTGGCTTTGAATGTGCGGGTTTGCTCGGGCCGGAGTGAGTGAAAGAGAGAAGAAGAAAAAGACAGCCGCAGATTTGAAGCAATTACAACCTTTTTCATATTTCCACTGAGGTCAGTCTGCGTTGGTGCTAATAGCATTTAGCTAATGACTTGCTTGAAGCTATCCTGCTGATTGTTTCTGCACTAATGCACAGAGGCTGCTATTATGAGAAAGGCTGCAGTCATTTGAATTGTGAGCAGCGGCTATGAATCAGCTGTTAAAGGAAAAGCACAATAACACAACAGTTTGATTAACCGGAGCTACGTCAGATTCATGTTAGCTTAACTGCAGAGTGTCAACAATGCTGCACAGATGTTGACACTCCTCGCCATGCTGACAAAAAGCTGCATTGTTTCTAATTAAGTTAAACTGCAGCTGTCAGATGCAAAGTGACAGGAACGTCATTAGTGTCCTTGAATCGAAGTAGCTAACGGTGTGTTTACATTCTGGAAGCTTCTGCTACAAACGGCAGACACGTCAAATCAATAAAAGGAACCTGGGATCCTGTAAAAATGACAAGGATGCATCAAATGACATAAAGAAATGACGCCGTAAATACAATAACAGACGTAATCGTGTTTGTCCGATTGGGCTGCCGTTGTTTTCCACAGAGCATTTACCTAACTTACCGCCTCCTGCCACTCAAAAGGGTTTCTCTCTTGTCCCCTTTTCGCTTTCATTCTTTCATTCAATCTCTGTGTTGAGTTTTTTTTTTTTTTTCTTTCCCACCCTTGATTCTCAGATGGTTGGATCTGATTTGCATGCATTTGCATAATGAAAGTCATTTGCATGCTCAGGGGCAGACTGTACCATGAGAACAGACATGAAAAGGTGTGTGTGTGTGTGTGTGTGTGTGTTCATGCCCGTGAACTGTACGTATGCGTTTCGATGGATAAACCACGTTTAAAGAATTCTCTTCTTGCCCTCTGCTCCTCCAGGTTTCCAGCACCTCACCACTGAAGGGAAGCTGGCAAAAGGAGACTGAAAAACAGAGAAGAAGAATATGGAGGAGGAGGAGGGGTTGCTGTTGATTCTGCCCTCCCTCTCTCCTCACCCTCCTCTGCATCGCCTCCTCCCTTCCTCCCTTCCTCCTCCGCTCCATCCTCAGCCCCTTTTCCCCATGCAGCGAGACGCAGCCCTCGCCACCATCTTAGAGCAACGCTGGCATGAAATGGAAGTGGAAAGACCAGTGCAGGTAAACACACCGACCGACCAAACCCCCGACCCTCCACCTTCTCCGCCTCCCCTTCTTCCACCAGCCTCCGTTTTGTTTTTAATCACCTCGGTTATGTTTGTTAATTGCACGATTCACAGCGATGGGTGGAGGGTGGGGGGAGCGTGATTTGTACGTGTGTTCACATTAAATCACTCCGCTCTCAACGCGCCTTCCAGTGGGCATCTGTCCTCTGAAGCGCCATGTTTCTCGTTGCCGTTTGTGAATCATCGTGCCACCCTCACACTCGTGCCCCAACATGGTGGCGACGGCTGCCATTTTGGAGACACGACGCATGCCGTGCCTTCTGGACGTTGCAGTGACACAATTCACGACTCCATGTAGTTGCGCTCGGCAGTATATCTTGCCCACAGACCATAGTTTGCTGCAACAGACGGTTCTTCGTTCTATATTTATTTAAAAAAAACAAACAGATTTTCTTCAACTCCTTAAAAGGGGTCAGGAGAAATGTCAAGGTGGGCACATCTCTGGAGTGGAAAGGGATGATATCCATGAACAGCGACACTGCAGGATGAAACAAAACCAACTCAAAGCAGGAAGAGATGGGGAAGGTCTCAGCACTGGAAAGCTTCTCTTTGTGCGAGTGTTTGAGGGCATTCGGTGCTCAGACAAGTCGAGTATTGTTCTCCCTGAGCGAGCTCGTTACAGCATTATTCCAACCGGGGAGCTCACAACTTTGAAAACCGCTTAAAACCAAAACACCAATTAGTATTGGCCGGGCTTGATTAGGTGAGGCAGCCGGTAAACAATGCACACCATTGTCCCCGCAAACACAGAGAGCTCCCTTTGTGTGTGTCGACGGTGTGGAGGTCAGAGAGACAATGCTAACTTACAGTCCATAAGGCTGGCAGAGAGACGGCTGTGGGGTCAAGGTGACAGACGAAAATGAAACTGTTGCTAGACAAAGGAAATCATGGAGGGTCCGAGGTGACTTTATATCAGAGAATCAGTTGGTGAAAGTTTGAGGTGTTTAGTTTCTCGGCTGATTTCCAATATTTACAAACCTTAATCAATCAATCAAAGTTTATTTAAATAGCCCAATATCACACATTTGACCCTCTGTCCTTAGACCCTCACATCGGACAAGGAAAGTACCCAAAGAAACCTATAATGTTATACAACTCGAAGAGAAACAGGACGGACCTACATATCGAAGTCGTGTGGAATTGAAAAAGACAATACATTTACAACATAGTCCAAATGCTAGAAAAATCTTAAGTAATGCTCGTTTTGAAGTGAGGTCATGCCAAGCTTTCTGCATTTACAAAACATACAAATATGACAAGGAATGTACCCAAGGAAACCTATAATGTAATAAAACTCAAAAGAGAAACAGGAGGGATCCGTCTCCAAGGACACATATACAGATCGAAGCCGTGTGTAAATTAAAAAGATAATACATTAACAAGATGCCAGAAAAATCTTCAGTAGTGCTCGTTTTGAAATGATGTCATGCCAAGCTTTTCAGAATTTTTTTATTTTCCGCCGCCGCCACCTTTAACAGCGAAGGCGTTCCTCTCGATGGTAACTGTGTCAAACTAGAGGCGCACTAATCACGGCCGGCCTCCATAAAACAGGTGGTGGATTGAGCTGAAGGGGCCGGGGCCGTTCTCAATTTACTGTGTAAATTATGCAGAGCCCAAAACAATGCAAACAGTAGACAGTGGAGAGGCTGGCGTTGGCTAATGAGATGATGAGAAGGAGGTGTTTTGGGGGGGGGGGGGGGGTAGGCAGCTTGTGTCTGGACCAGGGGAGCAGACACTGTCCCGTCTGAGGGTGGGGGGGGGGGGGGGGGGGCGGGCAGCTGGGCCCCCATTGCAACACCATCCTTGGGAACCTCCGTGGAAAAGGGGCCCCCCAATAGTCTGCCTGCAAAACCCCCATCCCCACCACCACCGAACAACAACACAACAAAAGGCTTTATCGTCGTACGCGTCGTGTCAAATTATCATACAATCATTCAAAACATTTAGTCTTACTCTGATTCAAGACTCAAGATTCAAAGGTCTTTATGCACAATGCTACAGAGTGGACATGGAAATGAAATTCTTCTGACCTGAGCTAAGATAAAAAGTGGTCCAAAAAGAGTTAAATTGTATTTTTAGTCTGATGGAGCCGCTCTGTTCCTGCATTCGAGATCGATTTCACTTCTATATCGACTTTCTTTATTATTAAATATAAGAAAAGACAAACGTTGTCCGTGAATCATTGATCAGTTTCTCTTAAGAAGTTCCTCCACAGCACGCACAGCTTCAGTGTCGGCATGCAATGAGAAACTCCTCCAACAATGCTAGATATATACGAGACTTAAATACAATTAATAAAACGAGAAAAACAAGTGTTAGGTCGGATTTACGTTATTGATCCCAATTTAGGATTTGTTGTTGTCACAGCGGAATGTTAAAACAAAGGCATTGGAAATAAACAAACAAAACAGAATTCAGTAAATTACATGACAGTGAAAGATAACATCCGTCAAATAAGCAGAATGACCGGCCAATTAACAGCTAACAACATTTAAAAGTAGGATATTATTTTGTGTTATTCATTAAGAGGGCAAAGAATATCATATTCAATTAAAAAGACAAAATCAAGTAGTGGAAGAGACTGTAGTCTGACGGCCTGCTCTAACAACTGGACATCTTCTGATGAGAACATGCTTTACCTTAAGAGGTCACAATGCAGGGAGATATCGGCTCTTGCTTTTAGGTCAAAGACTTGAACACATCTGATCTTGAGTTGCATCTCAGATCTCAGTTAAGCTGCTGTGGTATTTTTGTATAAGATGGAACATTTTTGTTTCAACAAATACATCTCACTTGATTTTAGAAAACACATTTTTATTGGAAAATCACCACATCAGAAAACTGAGCATTTCTGACTTGATCCTTGTAGTTTAAAATAAACTTTCTCATCTGACTTCAAGACATCATTTATCTAAATATCCCGTCTTACTTCAAGAACTCTCCCCAGGCTAAATGTCACTTGATCTATCGGCCGATTTCTTCACTTATTACAAGCGAACGCACCTTGTTTTTATTACTTGATTTTGGAGCAGCATTTTTTCCAGTGTCGTGGGATAAAACTGTCCCATCTCCTCCTCCCCCTCCGCCTCCCCCTCCTCCCTTCCTAATGTGAGTTTGGGGGCCTGGGAAGGACTTCAAGTTCATGTCCAGACCTCCTATTGAGCTGACAGCTGACTGTTTGCTCAATTCGGGGTCTCTATTCAGAGAAAGGGCTGGAGGATGGGTGTTGCTAGATGGGAGCACTGTGATAGCTATTCATTCAACGGGGGTGTAGAGGGGGAGACAAGAGGGAGTTTGGGGGTGGTTTTAGTCGGGGTGCATAAATAAAAGAGTGAGGAATCCGGGCTCAGAGTTTGCTTTGAGCGGTGTGCGCCTCTCTCACACTCTTTTAGACTCTTAATTACCGGCGCCTTCCACTTTTCTCACTCTCCTTTCTCTAACTACAACCTCCCCTCCTCCCCCCCCCCCCCACACACACACACACACACACCAATCATTCTCATCATCCCCTCCATCCCCTGGTTTTATTAGGCCACATGCTGGGGCTGTAAATTTAACATTAACAAGCGTATTCACTGTAGTCCTCTCAACAAAACAAGACCGTGATGCCAGTAACTCAAAGCGACACCAATACCCGAAACTGCCTTTTTTTACACCGCCGCCCTCCACTCGCTCTCCCCCCGCTCGCTCTCCCTCCGCTCCGCTCGCTCTCCCTCCGCTCGCTCTCCACTCGCTCGCTCTCCCTCCGCTCGCTCTCCACTCGCTCGCTCTCCCTCCACTCGCCCTCCACTCGCTCTCCCTCCACTCGCTCGCCCTCCACTCGCTCTCCCTCCACTCGCTCGCCCTCCACTCGCCCTCCACTCGCTCGCCCTCCACTCGCCCTCCACTCGCTCGCCCTCCACTCGCTCTCCCTCTCTGAGTAACAGCTGAAGTGCTAAATGCCAACTTTAACATAGTGCTTGCTAATAGCTCAGGCGATGCTAATTAGCACGACGCTTGTTGATTTTCTGGACCGCCTGCTTTATCGGTTCACCCTGCACTCGCTGACCCACTGTAATATTTTAAGTTGCTTGTCTGAGCCGCTTGAAAACGCAACACACGCAAAAAAAAAGAGAGGTTTGATTGGCTTCTGAAGTCCGAATCACATGCTTCCTCTTTGCATTAGCAGCTCGTAGCGTACCAGGCTCCCGAGAGAAGACGCTTTCAACTTCAGCCCCAATCCCCTCAGCCGCTGCTTACCGGTTTAGGAAACACGAGGAACACCCCCCCCCCCCCCCATAACTTATTGTTCATGTTTTAAAAGAACAAACCTTTCCTTTGATACAGTGTAAAGAAACTAAGTACATTTACTCAAGTAGGCTACTGTACTTCTACCCCTCTACAGCTCAGAGGTACATGGTGTACTTTTACTCCACTACATGTATTTATACCTTTAGTTACTTCACAGATCTGGATGAATGATGTGAAATCTAATCAAGTGTTGAATCAGACTTTAGTTCCACCTGGAGTAAATCCACCAGCTACCCTGCAGTCTACAAAGTCATTCAAACTAGCTGCACCTTCACCAGCTTTGAGAACACTTTCATGATCAATCATTATAAAACATATCATATATATTATTCTGAGATGGACCAATCTGCACAACGACTACTTTTACTGTCTTTCACTATATTTTGATGAGAATACTTTTCTACTTTTACTTGAGGAACATTTTCAATGCAGGACTTTTACTGAAACAGAGTATTCCTACACTCTGGTACTTCTACTTTTACTCAAGTACAAGATCTGAGTACTTCTACTTTTACTCAAGTACAGGATCTGAGTACTTCTACTATTTACTCAAGTACAAGATCTGAGTACTTCTACTTTGACTCAAGAACAGGTTCTGAGTACTTCTACTTTTACTCAAGAACAGGTTCTGAGTACTTCTACTGTTACTCAAGTACAAGACCTGAGTACTTTGTACCTCTGACGTTGACTTGGTGTGCTTTGTGGAAGCTGTTTCTTAATGTCGTCGTTGTCTCTTTTCAGGAGGATGCTGCAGAGAACTCGATGAAGTGGAAAGCAGGACTCCTTCGTTCAGCGAGGACTAACCAAGGACGGACCTCTTCAAAGCTCCTGTGTTTTCTCCAAAGCAAACATCACGGCTAACTGTCGGGAACAAGGCTGAAGGCGAAGATGGACAGCGTGGATCAACCTGTCCGTGCGAGAGACTCTCTGAGTTGTGTACTTGTTATTCTTCCTCAGACGTGAAGCAGTGTGATGTGTCTTCCACTAACATAGGCTTGACTTACTGTAGGTCTCATTTGATGAGTTGTAGCTATAGTTGGACTCAAAGACAGCAGTGAAGAATACTGCACTGTGATTGGACGGCTCCATGTGTCTGCTGACACAATGGCGAAGGAGTGAGCTGTCGTCTTTATACTCTATGCAACTGTTCATTCTTTTCTTGGTCTCTTTCATCCTGGATTTTTATTTTGGGACACCAGTTTATTCCTTGAAGAAAAAGCTGCCTTTCCTCCCCGGTGTTAATGTACTGCTGCTGGACATTACAGTCAGAGTGTGTGACGGATGATACAGCTCTCATATGTATTCAATCTCTTATTCGCAGCCTTAACAGACTTTGATTTGCAGCCGTGAGCCACAGTCGGAGTGAACGTGGAGTCACGCGGTTAATATTCCTGGTGGCAGGAGAGTGTTTGATCAGCAGGAAGTAGCTGCGCAGCGCTCAGGATACTGAACACACCCTGGTATTAAACACAGTTTCAGTTACCTGCTTCGCTTTAATGACACATGGTTGGGAGAGACATTACAAATACATCGGCTTCAAACACTGCCTTCATTTCCTGTCCTTGACATTAACACACACACACACACACACACTCACACACACACACACACACACACACACACACACACACACACACACACACACACACACACACACACACACACACACTCACACGCCCAAATGCAATAAAGCGAGTACTATCGCAGCCTAATTCATTCTATATTAATTTTTGAGAAGTGGCCAATTTTTTATTACGATTGATAATCTATGCAAATCTTTTAAATATTACTTTAAACAATCTATGTCTACGCGGGGCTTTTGCAATTGATTCAAAGGAGACCATCTCGGCCTAATTTAGAAAATGTATTCTTTTGATAATCATGCACATCCCAGTGCTCAAGACAATTACTTATCTGCGGATAAGCTTGAAATTATGTTTTTAATCTTCAGCAAAAAGAAAAAAAAGTCACTCTTGTGATATCAGGCAGAATAGTGGCGATGAAATCCGTTGCACTTAATCTCTTTTTTCCTTAAATGCAGATCAGACATATCTATTCAGCTGTGCTACTTCATAGCTTAGTGTTCTATGTGAATATAATATATATATAAATAAAAGCAGCAATGTTTGTGTTATGCAATCTGTGTTGGTGTGAATGAGAGTTCACCACATGTGCCTTTGTATGCAAACAACTTGTTGGAATATGAATAAAGGTTTACATTGAAAACAATTGAAAAAGTGGCTCGTGTGCATTGTTTTCTCAAATGAGTCTGCATGTGATTAATCGAGAGGTTGAACATCGCTCTGTATGGTCGCTATTCTGTCAATTCATAGTGGTGTAGTAAAACAAATGCTATCAGTGGAGAGAGGACGCAGATCTAAATGCACTCCAAAGCTGGCAGCGTTTCTTTAAATGCGAGTGAGTCACGCCTTCAGAGAAATCAACAGAAGATTCAGGTCCAACACGATGTTACAGCCAAATCAAACAACACCATCAGGGATGTGGGTTTATCTTTCCGGAGTGTTTGGCATCAACAGATGAAGACAGTGGCGCTCCGAGACGCTCCGTGTAGTGAAAAACAAAAAACCCCTCTGACCTCTTTGTCGTGCAGATGAGAAATAAGCCGGTACGCATGAACACACATGCCTTTAACCTGCTGTTACTCTAAAACAAAGAGCACTGTGTGTGTGTGTGTGTGTGTGTGTGTGTGTGTTCCCCTGCGTGATTTTGTGCCCAACATCACATATGGCAAACGTGCCAAAGCCGACATATGGGCCCCTCGCAATTCATTAGCATTGTCATTTAAAGGAGGGTAATAATCGCACTGTAAAACAAATGAAATGAAACCCTACAGTACAGGTTGATCACGCTGCTCCTCTCACCCATTGCTCCTCTGTTAGGGAGTCTGGTGTGACTCAAAGAAAGAGGGTTTTAACGCTGCGTTGTGAGAAGCGTTTGCACCTGTCAGACACCGTACATTGGAGGGACTGTCACACGGAACTGGTCCCCGATACAACATTATGAGATGAATGGTTAAGTGTTAAAACTATAAGGACAACACATATTACGATTAGTGCTCACATCTGTAAACAAAACGGCACAAGGCTTTTTATTTTTGGTGTTTCTTTTTGTTCTGTGGTTTTCAGAATGCCTCGTCTTGTGTGTGTTATTGACAGGTTTGGGAAATAACAGATTACATGTACCGAGATTGCGTAATCAGGATACAACAAATAAGGTAATACATCAAAACGGATGCAGTCAGATTACTACATGCTTTCAAAATCGGGGATAAAAACTCGGACGTGGGCCCCTCACGATTCATTAGCATTGCCGTGTAAAGGAGGGTAATCCCTGTAAAACAAATGAAATGAAACCCTACAGGTTGATCACGTTGCTCCTCTCACTCATTCCCCCTCTGTTAGGAAGTCAGGTGATTCAATGAAAGAGGGTTTTACCCCCCTGGGATTCTGCGTCCTCGGTGCGTAGCAGCACGGTCTTTACAAGCCGCTCTCCTCTTGTTTACAGCTGTAAGAAATTAGCCGTACACGTAAACAGCAGCTCCATGCAAATATCACAGTGCCCTTATTAACCAGGGAGGCTGCAATCACATTATGTCCCCGGCGTTAACATCCAGAGGGCGACTCCCCTCGCCTTCAGTGCTTCTTCTTGGCGGCGTTATGGCCCTCATAATCTGACTCACAGTTTGTGTCATGCTGCCAAGAGGCAAGCTGCGTTAGCCAAGCACTGCAGGCCTTAATGAACTGAGTGTCGATGTTAAGAACACGAGAGCGTGTTGGAGTGACGGAGGACAAGCAGGCTGTCATCTGCAGCCATGTTGGATCGGGGTCTAAGTTATAGCTGCTCAAAGGTTGTCGGGTCGCTGAGTGTGGTTGTGTGTGTGCATGTATATTCTCTGTGTGTGTGTGCATGTATATCATCTGTGTGTGTGCATGTATATCCTGTGTGTGTGTGTGCATGTATATCCTGTGTGTGTGCATGTATATCCTCTGTGTGTGTGCATGTATATCCTCTGTGTGTGTGTGTGCATGTATATCCTCTGTGTGTGTGCATGTATATCCTCTGTGTGTGTGTGTGCATGTATATCCTGTGTGTGTGTGTGCATGTATATCCTGTGTGTGTGCATGTATATCCTGTGTGTGTGTGTGTGTGTGTGTGTGTGTGCATGTATATCCTGTGTGTGTGTGTGCATGTATATCCTGTGTGTGTGCATGTATATCCTGTGTGTGTGTGTGTGTGTGTGTGCGCATGTATATCCTCTGTGTGTGTGCATGTATATCCTCTGTGTGTGTGTGCATGTATATCGTGTGTGTGTGTGTGTGTGTGCATGTATATCCCCTGTGTGTGTGTATATCCTGTGTGTGTGTGCATGAATATCCTCTGTTAGTGTGTGTGCATGTATATCCTGTGTGTGTGTGTGTGCATGTATATCCTGTGTGTGTGCATGTATATCCTCTGTGTGTGTGTATATCCTGTGTGTGTGCATGTATATCCTGTGTGTGTGCATGTATATCCTGTGTGTGTGTATATCCGTTCGATACCTGGCGAGGTCTGGAATCAGTGGCTGAACCTCCAAAATGCAGCCACTGTGTGTGGACTTCCCCTCTTCATATTGTGTCCCTCACGTCTCCTCTTCCCTTCTTGTGAATGTTCCACGTGAGAGGAGTCGGCGTGAGGGAAAGCCCATTTAATAACGACTGATTTGTTGTCTGTTGTCAGTCAGTGAATGAACGGAGATCAGGCTCGGGTCCCATCCATCAACAACACAAAGCAGCGCTAATCGACACCGGTTACACGTACATCCTCCCTGTGTGTGTAATGTGTGTGAACATAAAGTATGTCTTCTTCTTCTTCAGCTTCTTGAGCTTCTTGATGCTTGATGTGCGTGGAAGGTGGGGGTGTGGCTTCTGTTCGACATAAAGCACAAAATGGCTGTTTGCTACATCCCACCCCGAGGGGATCAGCTTCCAAGATGGCGCCGGTGACTTAAACGTCGCCCGGATGACGTCAGAAGGGCCGCTCCACCAGCCACAACGATTTGATGCACAAGAGGGGGTCCAAAGTGAGAATTGGCGGGTTTTGGTGCACATCCAAGGTCGAGGGACTGCTCCTTTTCACAAGTTCCTCAGAACCATCATTCGTATGCAGGAATGTGCCCCTACTAGGCCATTCTGTGGGGTTTGGGAGGGAAACGCCAAGAGTGTGTGTGTGTGTGTGTGTGTGTGTGTGTGTGTGTGTGTGTGTGTGTGTGTGTGTGTGTGTGTGTGTGTGTGTGTGTGTGTGTGTGTGTGTGTGTGTGTGTGTGTGTGTGTGTGTGTGTGTGTGTGTGTGTGTGTGTGTGTGTGTGTGTGTGTGTGTGTGTGTGTGTGTGTGTGTGTGTGTGTGTGTGTGTGTGTGTGTGTGTGTGTGTGTGTGTGTGTGTGTGTGTGTGTGTGTGTGTGTGTGTGTGTGTGTGTGTGTGTCTTTGGACCCTAACGTGGTCAGTTGCCAAGACAAAATGGGCATTTGTCCAAATCTGTCCACCTTTGTGAGCCGCCTCCCGGTGCTGGTGCTGCCCGGCAACTCTGCTCTCAGAGCGAAGACAACATGGCCTCAGAAGCTTTCAATGGTACTGTACAAGAACTATAGAAGATGCATAAAGAGGTGTGTGTGTGTGTGTGGGTGAAGATTATGAAGATGTACAGATCCGTGCAGAGACGGCATTGATGGAGTACATTTGACCCCCTTGTACACAGAAAAAGCTTGGCTGACCTCTTGATTCCTTGTAAGTTTCTAAATGTACAGATTTCAGAAGTGTAACATTTTTAGCATGGTTTAATAAATGGACTTTCATTTTGACGGTGGCCGAGAGGTGCACACGGCCCTAAACTCTTCCATCAGGAGAAACGCACTGCAGCTTCGGAAATGATGACGATATAAAAACACAAAGGTACCAAAACTCATGAAGAAACATCTTCAGCGACTTGAGGAAACTGCTGCGTGTTTCTCCGGATGGAAATGTTTTTGCAAATATTGACCACCACACGTCTTGCCATTGGAGATTAGAGGAACTCTCAATGAGTTTGTTAGAGACTGGTCCCCAATACAATTAATGCATTATGAGGCAACAAGTATAACCGCATTGGTGCTCACATTTGTAAACACAAAGGCACAATATTGTGATTACTCCTGGTTTTTCTTGGTGTTTCTGTGGTTTACCAAATGTTTGGTCGTGTGCTTGTGTGTGTGTGTGTGTGTGTGTATGTGTATGTGTGTGTGTGTGTGTCATCCACTGCTTCCTTGAGAGTGAATTGTGTGCAGTTTATGATGAGCTACAGTCCTACTTCCCCGCCCCCGACTCTTCATATTCAAAGTGCTGTCATCTGCACAGGTAGCATCGGACTGTAACGCTAAGCCTTAGAATCCACTCACAGCCCGAAGCAATGTCTCGGAGCTTATGTATTTATGTAATGGAGGAGAAATACTCGTTAGAGGTTAGCAAAACACGTGCAGCTCAGGCCTGATGAGTGTGGCGTCCGGATCAGTGAGGATGCTTTCTGGAAGCCCTGTAGAGGAATGTCAAGTAGTCCGGGGCGGGCGAGTGGAGCGGGAAGTGATTCAATGTTCCCCTTTCAGAGCGCCACGTCCCCCAAACCGCCAAACCCCCCGAAAAAACGTTACGGTGATGTCATTCATATGCAAAGCTGGCGTGCTTTCAGCGGGTGAAATGTGTGTGTGACTGTGTGTGTGACTGTGTGTGTGTGTCTGTGTGTGTATGAGCGAGACTTTGTGTGTGTGTGTGACTGTGTGTGACTGTGTGTGTGACTGTGTGTGTGTATGAGCGAGACTTTGTGTGTATGTGTATGTTTGAGACTGTGTGTGTGTGTGTGTGTGTGTGTGTGTGTGTGTATGAGCAAGACTTTGTGTGTATGTGTATGTTTGAGACTGTGTGTGTGTGTGTGTGAGACTGTGTGTGTGACTGTGTGTGTGTCTGTGTGTGTGTATGAGCGAGACTTTGTGTGTATGTGTATGTTTGAGACTGTGTGTGTGTGTGTGTGTGTGTGTGTGTGTGTGTGCATGTGAGCGAGACTGTGTGTGTGTGTGTGTGTGTATGAGCGAGACTTTGTGTGTATGTGTATGTTTGAGACTGTGTGTGTGTGTGTGTATGTGAGACTGTGTGTGTGACTGTGTGTGTGTCTGTGTGTGTGTCTGAGCGAGACTTTGTGTGTATGTGTGTGTGTGTGTGTGTGTGTGTGTGTGTGTGTGTGTGTGTGTGTGTGTGTGTGTGTGTGTGTGTGTGTGTGTGTGTGTGTGTGTGTGTGTGTGTGTGTGTGTGTGTGTGTGTGTGTGTGTGTGTGTGTGTGTGTGTGTGTGTGTGTGTGTGTGTGTGTGTGTGTGTGTGTGTGTGTGTGTGTGTGTGTGTGTGTGTGTGTGTGTGTGTGTGTGTGTGACTTTGTGTGTATGTGTATGTTTGAGACTGTGTGTGTGTGTGTGTGTGTGTGTGTGTGCATGTGAGCGAGACTTTGTGTGTATGTGTATGTTTGAGACTGTGTGTGTGTGTGTGTGTGTGTGTGTGTGTGTGTGTATGTGAGACTGTGTCTGTGACTGTGTGTGTCTGAGCGAGACTTTGTGTGTATGTGTATGTTTGAGACTGTGTGTGTGTGTGTGTGTGTGTGTGTGTGTGTGTGTGTGTGTGTGTGTGTGTGTGTGTGTGTGTGTGTGTGTGTGTGTGTGTGTGTGTGTGTGTGTGTGTGTGTGTGTGTGTGTGTGGTGTGTGTGTGTGTGTGTGTGTGTGTGTGTGTGTGTGTGTGTGTGTGTGTGTGTGTGTGTGTGTGTGTGTGTGTGTGTGTGTGTGAGACTGTGCATGTGAGCGAGACTGTGTGTGTGCGTGTGTGCATGTGAGCAATACTGTGTGTGTGTGTGTGCATGTGAGCGAGTGTGTGTGTGTGTGTGCGTGTGAGCGAGTGTGTGTGTGTGTGTGCGCATGTGAGCGAGACTGTGTGTGTGTGTGTGTGTGTGTGTGTGTGTGTGTGTGTGTGTGTGTGTGTGTGTGTGTGTGTGTGTGTGTGTGTGTGTGTGTGTGTGTGTGTGTGTGTGTGTGTGTGTGTGTGTGTGTGTGTGTGTGTGTGTGTGTGTGTGTGTGTGTGTGTGTGTGTGTGTGTGTGTGTGTGTGAGAGCGAGACTGTGTGTGTGTGTGAGCGAGACTGTGCATGTGAGCGAGACTGTGTGTGTGTGTGTGTGTGTGTGTGTGTGTGTGTGTGTGTGTGTGTGTGTGTGTGTGTGTGTGTGTGTGTGTGTGTGTGTGTGTGTGTGTGTGTGTGTGTGTGTGTGTGTGTGTGTGTGTGTGTGTGTGTGTGTGTGTGTGTGTGTGTGTGTGTGTGTGTGTGTGTGTGTGTGTGTGTGTGTGTGTGAGCGAGACTGTGTGTGTGTGTGTGTGTGTGTGTGTGTGTGTGTGTTGCTTGAGTGGCTGATTCCATTACTTGAAGGAGCATTACACTTGCCTGTCAACAGCCAAAAGACCTGAGAGAAATTAGCAGATCAGATCCCCCTCCCTCCTCTTCCCCCTCTTCCTCCTCTTCCTCCTCTTCCCCCTCTTCCCCCTCTACCCTGAATAAAACATCTAAAATGTAGCACACTTCCTTTGAAAGTCGCATCACTATCTGATCGGCGACAGGTCCTCATTTTTGGGCGACAAATCTCCCAAAAACAACAACGATGATAACGGTGCAAGACACAAGCAGGGCACGGCTCCTGGGAGCTAAATGTGGTTATAGTCTAAAAACACAGCAGCATTAAAAGGTCACAGCTCACGTTTATTGGCGAAGTTCGGTAAAAGTTCAAAAGTCAGAGAGGGTTCAACAGATTTTATGATTTGTTTGTGATCAGTTTAGAGAAATCAACCGGAAAAAAGGCAAACTGTGACCGCTTTGATCGACACAGTCAACAATTCAACAAAAACGAGCCTAGCTGTGAGGCTAAATCCTATATGGGAGCGGAGTGCGTCAGCATTCAGGGTTTAGTGGTGAAGCTGGGTAAAGTTCAACAGTCAGGGGTGGTTCATCAGATTTTATTATTCGTTTGTGACTTTTCAGTGAGTTCCTGCCAAAAAAACACAAACTCTGACTGTTTTAATCTTAGCAGTCAATATAACTCCTGATGGAAAAGCAAGCATCTGGGAGAAGGAATCCTATACAGATGGGCAAATGGGAGACTCAAGCTAAAAGTGGGAATACAGTCTTGTAAAGTCTCAAGACACATTCAGGGTTTCAGTGGAGGTTAGTGGTGAAGTTGGGCAAAAGTTCAACAGTCAGGGGTGGTTCAACAGCTTTTATGATTTGTTTGTGTTTTCCGAGAATCCCCCCGACCCCCGATGATCACAGTCAACATAAATCCTGACAGTAAAGCTAAGAAAGCTAAATGTGGTTTTACAGTCTTGTAAAGTCTCAGCAGCATTCAGGGTAACAGCTCACGTGTATTGTTGAAGTCGTGTGAAAGTCAGAGAGAGTTCAACAGATTTAATGATTGGTTTGTGATTTTTCAGAGGATTCCCGCAAACGCTGACAGTTTACAGTTTTGGGGATCAAATGTCTTTATTTCCAATCATGTGGGTTCAATTCCATTTTGACCACTAATGCTATCAACTAGCATCGTGCTAGCCGGCTAACCTAGTTGCAAAACGTTTTTATCTGCCATTACAGAAGTTTGTAACCCAAGAAGGGAAAGTGTTCGGTTTGTATTTCTGCAGTGAAATGTGTGGCAGTAGTAATTGATGTGATAGGATTGTTTTTGGGCTGCGATTTCTGTCTTTTTTCAGTTTTGTGGTTTGATTTCCACTGTAACTCTAATGCACATGTGTCAAACTCGAGGCCCGGGGGCCAAATCAGGCCCTTGGTGGATTTAATTTTCGGCCCGCAGGATAATTTCTAATTACTATTAGATCTGGCCCGCCGGTATATTGCACGCACACCTTCACTCCATCCTGAGGGTCTCCTCAGCTCAGAGCCTGAGCCCAAACATTGATGACCTTGCACCCAAGATGAGATGCCAAGTATCTGAACTAGCATCACAGAGCAGCACACTGAGTTTAATGGATGCTTCCTTCTGCACTTTCTCTCTCACGACAACAGGGCATGTTTGGTTTGTTCTTTGAGGGAAATAGTTTTGTTGAAGCTGTTGTTGGCCTGTGGGAAAATGTACTCATAAGAAATGACTCTGGAAAAGCTGCAGATAGAGCCATAAGAAATGAATGCAGCTGATTATTTAATGTTTAATGTTGTTTTTATAGACAATCATTTAAGCTTTTTTAGTTCCAGGTTTAATATGTGTAATAAGTTCATTTCAATACGTTCTGCAATAAACATTGAACCAGTCCGGCCCTCGACTAGCACCCATTTTTAAATGTTGGCCCACTGTGTGTTTGAGTTTGACCCCCCCTGGTTTGGAGTGTGAGTATCTGGGAAGCAAAACTCTATAAACTACCAGCCAAATGTGTTTTTACAGTCTTGTTTAATCAAATAAAACAGTAGCATTAAGGGTTACAGTGTATGTTTATTGGCGAAGTTGGGTAAAAGTTCAAAAGTCAGAGAGGGTTCAACCGATTTTATCATCAATTAGTGATCTATTATGTGAATTCCCGTGAAAAAACACAAACTCTGACCGTTTTAATCAACGTTTCTCCCAAAAGGCTGAGTTTCTAGGAGGTAAAATCCTTTAAAACGGGGCAAACTGAAGCTAAATGTGGTTTTACCGTCTTGTGTAGTCAAATGAAACAGTAGCATTCAGATTTCCAGCTCACGTTAAGTTGGGTAAAAGTTTAGAAGTGAAGTTCAACAGATTTTATGATTTGTTTGTGATTTTTTTTGAGAAATCCCCCCGAAAAACGCCGTCATCATAAACCCTAATGCTGCAACGTTCTCCAGCCGATACACCGTTCTTATCGTTTGATAGGAATCAATCAGCTTTCTTCAAAAACAAAAGAAATACAAATCCCAGGTCCCAGAATTAGAAAACCCTCGGGTCAGATTATTATTCTGGGAAAACAAAATTCCCCCATCGAGACAGACAAGATGGGTGTACCCCCCGAAATAAAAAAATCAACCACTTCCCCTGCAGAAGAGGGAGAAGAAGAGGAGGAGGTTCAGGCCCTCCGGGGAAGATGAAGGGGGTTGAGACAAGAGTTAATCCCGTCAGTTTAACAATGGCCGCCACCGCCGTCGAGGGCATGAAGGAGCACGGGAAAAGAGCGGAGGTCAAGGGGGACGGGGGGTCAAGTTCAAGGCCACTGTCTGCATTTTAACAGCCGTGACACACCCCTCCCCACACTTATACTCACATTTGCAACAACAATCACCCCCCCCCCACACACACACACACACACAATGTATACATCACTTCAGGGGACATTACATTGACTTACATGCATTTCCTGGAGACTTATCCTAACCTTAACCAACACATGCCTAACCCTAACAAAGTCTGCACCCTAAAATTAATGATTCCCCTCATGGGGACCTCCATTTTGTCCCCATAAGGGAGGCGAGTTAGGTCCCCACAAGGATAGTAATGCTAGGCTACACGCACACACAAACACAAACACACACACACACACACACACACACACGCTTTTGTCTCCCTATTGGGCCCTAAGAGGGAAAATGGTAAAAGCAGCAAAGGAGAGAATGGAGATGTTTAACTTGTCTCTGGTGTGTTTGGCTGTGGGTGGTACTGTTGGTGAAGGAAATGTTCAGTGACTTGCATTAAACATGTCGGGTCCGTCTGCTGTTTGGAGGCTTTTGTTGCATTGTTTTAGACTTTGAATCAAGACGGATCTGAAGCTGAGAGAAGACAGATGCAAATTAGTGTTTGGTTCAGAGACGAGAGTTTGCTCTGATAAAATACCATATAAGTCACTTTTGAAATGTAATAAAGAGTTTTCTGCTTTTGTTTCCCCTTAAATAGCTTTTGGGGGTTTGTTACAAATCCTCTAAAGCCCGGGTATATTCATATTTAGCCATTTTAAATATATCCAGAAAGTGAGCATTGGAAAAAACGATAAGCAGAACAATGGCTTAATGAGTTTTTTAAAGTTAATTATATCGATTATTTCTGCTTCTCTCTCAAGTCAAAGGCTACATTAGGATGCCAGAACAATTGAGCATGGACAGAAGAGATGGAATCTGCTGCAACCTTGAAATACGTCTTTTATAATACTGTAACTACGGTTTCTAGAATATGCACATTTTAGGTACTTGTACTTTACTTGAGTGTTTCCATTTAATGTGACTCTGTACTTTTACTCCTCTACAGTTCAGAGGTACATGGTGTACTTTTCCTCCACTACATGTATTTAATCCCTTTAGTTACTTCACAGATCTGGATGAATGATGTGAAATCTAACCAAGTGTTGAATCAGACTTTAGTTCCACCTGGAGTAAATCCACCAGCTACCCTGCAGTCTACAAAGTCATTCAGACTAGCTGCACCTTTACCAGCTTTGAGAACACTTTCATGATCAATCATTATAAAACATATCATATATATTATTCTGAAATGGACCAATCTGCACAACGACTACTTTTACTGTCTTTCACTATATTTTGATGAGAATACTTTTCTACTTTCACTTGAGGGACATTTTGAATGCAGGACTTTTACTGTGACAGAGTATTCCTACACTCTGGTACTTCTACTTTTACTCAAGTACAAGATCTGAGTACTTCTACTTTTACTAAGTACAAGGTCTGAGTACTTCTACTTTTACTAAGTACAAGATCTGAGTATTTCTACTTTTACTCAAGTACAAGATCTGAGTACTTCTACTTTTACTAAGTACAAGGTCTGAGTACTTCTACTTTTACTACAAGATCTGAGTACTTCTACTTTTACTCAAGTACAAGGTCTGACTACTTCTACTTTTACTCAGGTACAAGATCTGAGTACTTCTACTTTTACTCAAGTACAAGGTCTGAGTACTTCTACTTTTATTCAAGTACAAGATCTGAGTATTTCTACTTTTACTCAAGTACAAGATCTGAGTACTTCACTTTTACTCAAGTACAAGGTCTGAGTACTTCTACTTTTACTCAAGTACAAGGTCAGAGTACTTCTACTTTTACTCAAGTACAAGATCTGAGTACTTCTACTTTTACTCAAGTACAAGATCTGAGTACTTCTACTTTTACTCAAGTACAAGATCTGAGTACTTCTACTTTTACTCAAGTACAAGATCTGAGTACTTCTACTTTCACTCAAGTACAAGGTCTGACTACTTCTACTTTTACTCAGGTGCAAGATCTGAGTACTTCTACTTTTACTCAAGTACAAGGTCTGAGTACTTCTACTTTTATTCAAGTACAAGATCTGAGTATTTCTACTTTTACTCAAGTACAAGATCTGAGTACTTCTACTTTTACTACAAGATCTGAGTACTTCTACTTTCACTCAAGTACAAGGTCTGACTACTTCTACTTTTACTCAGGTGCAAGATCTGAGTACTTCTACTTTTACTCAAGTACAAGGTCTGAGTACTTCTACTTTTATTCAAGTACAAGATCTGAGTATTTCTACTTTTACTCAAGTACAAGATCTGAGTACTTCTACTTTTACTACAAGATCTGAGTACTTCTACTTTTACTCAAGTACAAGGTCAGAGTACTTCTACTTTTACTCAAGTACAAGTTCTGAGTACTTCTACTTTTACTCAAGTACAAGATCTGAGTACTTCAACTTTTACTCAAGTACAAGATCTGAGTACTTCAACTTTTACTCAAGTACAAGATCTGAATACTTCTACTTTTACTCAAGTACAAGGTCTGAGTACTTCTACTTTTACTCAAGTACAAGATCTGAGTACTTCTACTTTTACTCAAGTACAAGATCTGAGTACTTCTACTTTTACTCAAGTACAAGGTCTGAGTACTTCTACTTTTACTCAAGTACAAGATTTGAGTACTTCTACTTTTACTCAAGTACAAGATCTGAGTACTTCTACTTTTACTCAAGTAGTAGATCTGAGTACTTCTACTTTTACTCAAGTCCAAGATCTGAGTACTTCTACTTTTACTCAAGTACAAGATCTGAGTACTTCTACTTTTACTCAAGTACAAGATCTGAGTACTTCTACTTTTACTCAAGTAGTAGATCTGAGTACTTTTACTTTTACTCAAGTAGTAGATCTGAGTACTTTTACTTTTACTCAAGTAGTAGATCTGAGTACTTCTACTTTTACTCAAGAACAAGATCTGAGTACTTCTACTTTTACTCAAGTACAAGATCTGAGTACTTCTACTTTTACTCAAGTAGTAGATCTGAGTACTTCTACTTTTACTCAAGTCCAAGATCTGAGTACTTCTACTTTTACTCAAGTACAAGATCTGAGTACTTCTACTTTTACTCAAGTACAAGATCTGAGTACTTCTACTTTTACTCAAGTAGTAGATCTGAGTACTTTTACTTTTACTCAAGTAGTAGATCAGAGTACTTCTACTTTTACTCAAGAACAAGATCTGAGTACTTCTACTTTTACTCAAGTACAAGATCTGAGTACTTCTACTTTTACTCAAGTACAAGATCTGAGTACTTCTACTTTTACTCAAGTAGTAGATCTGAGTACTTCTACTTTTACTCAAGTAGTAGATCTGAGTACTTCTACTTTTACTCAAGTAGTAGATCTGAGTACTTCTACTTTTACTCAAGTAGTAGATCTGAGTACTTCTACTTTTACTAAAGTAGTAGATCTGAGTACTTCTACTTTTACTCAAGTAGTAGATCTGAGTACTTCTACTTTTACTAAAGTAGTAGATCTGAGTACTTCTACTTTTACTCAAGTAGTAGATCTGAGTACTTCTACTTTTACTAAAGTAGTAGATCTGAGTACTTCTACTTTTACTAAAGTAGTAGATCTGAGTACTTCTACTTTTACTCAAGTAGTAGATCTGAGTACTTTTACTTTTACTCGAGTAGTAGATCTGAGTACTTCTACTTTTACTCAAGTAGTAGATCTGAGTACTTCTACTTTTACTCAAGTACAAGATCGGAGTACTTCTACTTTTACTCAAGTAGTAGATCTGAGTACTTCTACTTTTACTCAAGTAGTAGATCTGAGTACTTTTACTTTTACTCAAGTAGTAGATCTGAGTACTTCTACTTTTACTCAAGTAGTAGATCTGAGTACTTCTACTTTTACTCAAGTAGTAGATCTGAGTACTTCTACTTTTACTAAAGTAGTAGATCTGAGTACTTCTACTTTTACTCAAGTAGTAGATCTGAGTACTTCTACTTTTACTAAAGTAGTAGATCTGAGTACTTCTACTTTTACTCAAGTAGTAGATCTGAGTACTTTTACTTTTACTCAAGTAGTAGATCTGAGTACTTCTACTTTTACTCAAGTAGTGGATCTGAGTACTTCTGCTTTCAGGGTGACATCACATCTTAATCTTGACCATGGAGCTCAGATCCATTAAATGAAGTGGAACAGCTGATTTAGAGTCCATTGAAACAGAACATATGTTTGTTGTGTTTTTGCGACCAGGCAGAGGTCTCGCCCCATAAAACACTGCCCCCCCCACCCCCCCCCACAAAGGAAGGTCCTCGTGTCTTTTTGTTGCCCTCAAACGGACCAGAGCTACCGCAACATGTCCACAGGCCGACCTTTGACCCCCCCCCTGACTGCGGGACGTCCCAGAGGAGAAATAAATATCTGAAGTGAAGCCGCGAAGCTGCTCCAATCATCACGGAGATATTTACTGAATAATTTATTTCTTGTGTTTGAATAAATATCAATGCTTTAATTTAAATATATTTTGTGCAGATTCTCACTTTAACTATTTAAATATGTTGATTTTATATTCTTATTTTAACTTAACTCTTCATATAAATATCTTTTTTTATACTTGTATTGAAAACTTACTTTCATTTGAATTTT
>JAPTMU010000310.1:0-10000 GCA_028583405.1 Pogonophryne albipinna
TTCTTTAAGTTTACAATATTTATGTTACAGCTCAGCTTAAACGTTGTTTCCGTTATGACCCAGTTAGAAAGGTATAAACGTACTGGTGCCGCCGGCCTCTGATGCTCTCTCTGCTTCCTGCTGTGCCTCTCCTCCTCCTCCTCCTCCTCCTCCTCCTCCTCCTCTAGACCACACTAACCCCCCCTCTGTGTTCCAGGCCACCGATGACCCGACCCCCCCCGCCTCGATGGATCCGATGCTCCGCCCCTTCAGCCTCGTCATCCCCTTCACGGTTCAGAAAGAAGAGATCACCGGTAAGAGATGCTCACTGATTCATATATTACATGCATGTGGACTCTTTGTATGGAGTTGGAAGCATGTGGATGTTTAAGGATCAGTCTGGGGTTAGAATACGTTCAGCCAAAGAAGGCTCAGGGTTTAAGGATCAGTCTGGGGTTAGAATACGTTCAGCCAAAGAAGGCTCAGTGTTTAAGGATCAGTCTGGGGTTAGAATACGTTCAGCCAAAGAAGGCTCAGTGTTTAAGGATCAGTCTGGGGTTAGAATACGTTCAGCCAAAGAAGGCTCAGTGTTTAAGGATCAGTCGGGTTAGAATACGTTCAGCCAAAGAAGGCTCAGTGTTTAAGGATCAGTCTGGGGTTAGAATACGTTCAGCCAAAGAAGGCTCAGTGCTTAAGTCACTGTAGTTGTATTTTAAATACATTTGGGGGAAGTAGTGCATTTGTGAGGGACTATTTCCTGCAGCGGAGGAATCCACATGTGGTGCGTCAGAAACAGGTTCAACCCATACGAGGAATTTGACTTGGTGTACAGACATAAAAGTAAAACAGTTAGTTAACTATTATTTAAGAAAACTATAATAACATTAAAAAATATAGTAAAATATAGCAGTATTTCTATTGAATATGGTTGAAGTAAAATCGGTATAAATATGTGTAGTAATGAAAAACAAGATGTTGTGTGCATTGTGTGTCACGGCGAGGCAAACCAGTATGAACCCAAAAGCACGACTCGACAAAGTACAAACTGAAAACATAGTGACACTGTGAGCTCTCCGTAGAGGTTCAGGTTTCCATAACAAAAAACACTCTTACGAGGAAAAGTAGTGATGTTACGTGTTGCGCCGAGGCTTCGGAGCGTGTGTCGAGTAATCCCCGAAGCTTTTTGTGAAGCTTGTATCGAGGCTCGTATCGTTTTGGGCCAGTGACGTCATCGATGACAAACGAAGCCTCGCTGCCTGTCGACACCACGTGACTGCTTCAGGAAGCGATTCCGATCGGTTGAACCGTTGAACCACAACGCTCATAATACCCATGGATGTATAATAAGAAGAACCATATTACCCCTCCTGTACCCGGGCCCGGTGACACGATGGTATTAAGAGAGCTCAGACCCTCACTCATATAGAGGTCGGAACATGTCATAAGTATAAATAGATACAAGCATAAATAAATGTAGGAATAAATACATGAATAAATAAATGAATAAATACAGGAATAAATATGCTGCAGTGTTTTTAGGGAGATTCAGTGTGTGGGCTGCGGCTCAGCTGGAAAGCAGTTGACTCACGACCGCAGGGTCTCTGGTTCAACAACTGGTCAATACGTATTTGTTGTTGTTTATAAAAGCTACAGCTAAATGAGATAATGTAGTTAATAAATGTATTCTTTGGTTTAGCCTTTCTCCGGCTACAACATGGTTACGTTTATGAAGGAATACAAATCCCTCTTTGCAAAGTTTACCAGCCTCCTTCGGCTTTTCAATCACAATCATTCAACTGGAATAAAAACAATATTGTTGACATGAAAATATGATTTGTTCGTTGTTTAGAGTTATTCTAAGGCTTTACTCATTGGGGACTCGGGATGAGAGAGAGCACACTGTATGTCCAATCTGCCTGTTGTACACACTTTGACCAGCAGGGGGTTTGTGTTCAGATGAAGCCTCATGAGATGAAGCCTCATGAGATGAAGCCTCATGAGATGAAGCCCATGATGAAGCCTCATGAGATGAAGCCCATGATGAAGCCTCATGAGATGAAGCCTCATGAGATGAAGCCTCATGAGATGGACCCTTTTGCGAACCAATTGGCTGGAAAGCTTCAAAGCTTCAGAAGGCTTCATCTCGCCATCACTAAGGAAAAGGTTAACATAGTATCAAAAGTCAAAAAGATCAAGTAAATTCCAAAACCTCGGTTCTTAGCTCTGAGCAGATAACATGGACTTCACGCTGGCGGTCAGGCACATGGGACGAAACCGAACTGGCAACAAGACGAGGGAGACAGAATCTATATATAGGCAGGCTAAGGGGGAACAGGTGCAGACAATTAGGGCGGAGTCGACACTCACAGTGGAGGGAAAACACACAAGGGGAGGAAGTGAGGTAATCTGCAACAAGAAGGAAAGGTTACTACAAAATAAAACAGGGTACAAGACTGAACTTAAAACATTACCAGATTTGAGGAGATATAACATTGTGTGCATTATTGATGCTGCAGGACGGTGTGTTTGGGATACATCTACATGTTTGTTCATTGTTTAATAATTAGTAGCATGGCCATGTGGTCTAAGGAGTTTTAAGGCTGCAGTTTCTCAGAAGGGTTCGAATCCCATCCTCCAAATACATCTTTTGTAAATTTCCCAGAATTCTTTAACAACATCTCCAGTAAATGGACTGTACTTATATAGCGCTTTATCCAGTCTTTACGACCCCTCAAAGCGCTTTACAGACGACATGTCGTTCACCATTCACACAGAGCAGTGCACCTGACTCTAGGACCTGACTCTAGGACCTGACATTCACACAGAGCATTGCACCTGACTCTAGGACCTGACTCTAGGACCTGACATTCACACAGAGCAGTGCACCTGACTCTAGGACCTGACTCTAGGACCTGACATTCACACAGAGCAGTGCACCTGACTCTAGGACCTGACATTCACACAGAGTAGTGCACCTGACTCTAGGACCTGACTCTAGGACCTGACATTCACACAGAGCAGTGCATGTTACTCTAGGACCTGACATTCACACAGAGCAGTGCATGTTACTCTAGGACCTGACATTCACACAGAGCAGTGCATGTTACTCTAGGACCTGACATTCACACAGAGCAGTGCATGTTACTCTAGGACCTGACATTCACACAGAGCAGTGCATGTTACTCTAGGACCTAACATTCACACAGAGCAGTGCATGTTACTCTAGGACCTGACATTCACACACCGTTGGCCATCGGGAGCAACTCAGGGTTAAGTATCTTGCCCAAGGATACATCGACATGTTGACAGCATGGGCTGGGATCGAACCCACAACCTTCTGGTGGAAAGATGACCGCACTCCCTCGTATGTATGCACCATGACTAGAGATGTCCCGATCCGATCACGTGATTTTCAAAAGATCGGAATCGGGAGAAAAAAATCGGGGATCAGGATTTTTTTTCTTTTTCTTTTATAAAATATATTTTTTTTTAATATATATATTTAATGTTACAAAACAAAAATGACCATGTTCACGTCTTAAATCATCCTGAGGCCTTAGTTTTGGTTTGAAATGACACAACATCATGTATGTGTTGCTTCTGTTGGGCTTGTTTTCAGACCTGCTTATTTCTCTCAAAGCAACAGAGTGGGCGCAGTGTCTAATAGTAGCAGTAAGCTAACGAGAGGCTACGTTCAGCTGGTGACTCGGGACTCGGGACAGAGAACATGTCAGGAGTTTGGAAGTATTATGAAATTGAAAGCGAAGGCAGTGTAACAGCCAGATGCAATGTTTGCAAGGCGGAGGTTCCGCGTGGTGGAAAGAACAGAGCTACGTTCAACACGACCAATCTAACACGCCACCTGAGAAACAAACACAAACAACAACACGACGAGTACACAGCGGCCACTCAGGTAACGGCACTGAAACAACCGACACTTTCAGAGACTTTTAAAAGGAAAGAGAAACTGCCCCAGAACAGTGAAAAGGCCAAACACACAACAGCCAAGAGCTGAATTCATCGCGTTGGATGACCAGCCGTTATCTGTTACCTTTTTTTTCTCTTAATGCATTGCATAAAAATCGGTATCGGCAGATTGTCAAAATCAAATGATCGGAATCGGGAGCAAAAAAAGGTGATCGGGACATCCCTAACCATGACAGCAAGTCAAATTCTTCATATGTGTTAACCTACCTGGTGATAAACCTGATTCTGAATCTCAGAACTATCTCTGAGGATTATATATGTGTGTGTGTGTGTGTGTGTGTGTGTGTGTGTGTGTGTGTGTGTGTGTGTGTGTGTGTGTGTGTGTGTGTGTGTGTGTGTGTGTGTGTGTGTGTGTTCCTGCAGGAGAGGTGCGGATGCCCTCCGGTCGCACCGCCTGTCCTCACATCACCGACAACAAGGACGGCACGGTGACGGTGAAATACTCCCCGACAGAGAGGGGTCTGCACGAGATGGACATCAAATACGATGGAAACCACATCCCAGGTCACCACATTACGTATTTACTTAGTAGGTGTTGAATAACAGAAGCTTCGAAGAACAAAGCGAGTCTAGTCCAAACTGAATGTTTTTTGCTTCATATTAATATAACAGTTTCCAACAAGAACGGTAGAAGACGGGGAAAATGCACTCGACATACTCGTATTCATTTCAAAACATAACAGGAAAGAAAAGAGCAGGACACATACTTGCCCTTCAAAATAAAAGCATTTCCTTTTAAACATTTCACCCTTAACTTTTGTCAAGAATCAAATAAACCAATTATTTCACTGCCTTAAATGAAAGAAGTTACAACAGTAGGGCCGCAGTAAGTTAAAGTCTGTGTTGTGAATGAATAGTAGAGTATCATCTGCCAACAGCCTAACAATCAGAGAAATATACATTATTAAGGCGCTAAATGTCGTCTATCATAATTAAGTTGAATCAAAGTATAATAACGTATCTTCTGCAAACAGCTTGACAAATATGACGAAGAAACGGACATATTTGGAAACCCCTGGCTCTCTCTCTCAGTTTATAATATTAAAAGCTCTTCTGTGTTTGTCTTCTGTTTCAGGAAGTCCTCTCCAGTTCTACGTGGACGCCATAAACAGCGGTCATGTGACGGCGTTCGGCCCCGGGCTGACTCACGGCACTGTGAGCAGAGCGGCGACTTTCACCATCGTTACTAAAGACGCCGGAGAAGGTAGGAACACCGGACTCTTAAATATGACTATATATAGAGTCAGTGACGTAACTATCGACGGTGCAGCCGTAAAAAAAAATGGCATTGACCGGTTCACGCAGTCTTCAAAGTAACCAAGCAACCTAAATTAATTCGTAATGTGTCTGTCCAATGACCTTGCTCCCTTTCATGTCATGTGATACCTTGCGTGACGAGCGAACCGTTTAATCAACCTGTACTGTAGCTGCAGCAGCAAGTAGCATTATAAAAATGTAATAGCTTGCATTTATAATGTACAGCAAACCAAAGGAGCGCTCAAAAGAGAAAGGACAGAGAGAACAAGGAGACGTAAAGGCTAAGCTGACCAAATTAGACCGTTTTTTTTTGTCATACATCGTCATCGCGCTAACGTTAGCAATGTTGACGTGCAGCGGCAGCCGGAGGCTAACGATAGCTCACCTGCCTCACCGCCATCATTGCCATCTAGCTCCACTAGTGAAGCTGTATCCGTGGCCGTGGCTGTGTCTGGATCTGGCTGTGCCCGGCGGTGGTCCAGCAGTTCCCCCAAGGGCCCCAACCGATAGGGGACTCTATGGCGCTATGGAGACCCCCAACGCCAAGATCAAAAGCTATATTATAGCAGCCGGTCCATGTAGGCCTACCGGCCCATCCCCCAGAGACAAGCATCAAGGACACAGGTGTAATCCTCTTCTTAGCTCTCTGTGCCGTCGTCAGGCTGTGGTGGTCTGAGGCCATGGCAGGCTGTTCATGTGGCGCTTCAGAGTGGTTGTGTATGTCCGTGCGTGTATGAGCGCATCAGCGTGCGCTTATGTTTGGGTCGATGGGGGGGGCCCAAAACAATATTTGCACCGGGGCCAATCACAACCTAGTTACGCCACTGTATAGAGTATTATGTGCAGATAGAGCCCTCACCCTGGTGCGTGTCCCCGCAGGAGGGTCTGTCTCTGGCGGTGGAGGGTCCGTCCAAAGCAGAGATCAGCTGTAAGGACAATAAGGACGGCACCTGCACCGTGTCCTACCTCCCCACCGTGCCCGGAGACTACAACATCATCGTGAAGTTTGACGACAAACACATCCCCGGCAGCCCCTTCACCGCCAAGATCACCGGTACGGAAACACACTGATTTATCTAACTGCACATTCTCCATGCAAGGTTTTAAATGTGTTTCCTGTTTTGTGTTCTCTCCAGGCGACGACTCCATGAGGATGTCTCAGCTGAACGTGGGAACGGCGTCAGACGTTTCTCTGAAGATCACGGAGACCGACCTCAGCAGTCTGACGGCGAGTATCACTGCGCCGTCCGGACACGAAGAGCCGTGCGTCCTGAAGAGGCTTCCCAACAGACACATCGGTCAGTGGATCCTCAACCTTAGACACTCAAGACGTGACAAGATATAACTAAATAGAAACACAGACACACTTATTATCTTGTTGTTCAACAGCATAAGAGCCAGAATACTTGCGTCAAGTCCGCCAAGTGTATAAGAGTCTGTCGAAAGTCTAAAATTCATTTCCTAACATTCGGTCTATAAGCTGTGAAATGTATTATCTCTTGGATTTACACACGGCATCTATTGCACGTCTGTCCGTCCTGGGAGAGGGATCCCTCCTCTGTTGCTCTCCCTGAGGTTTCTCCCATGTTCCCTTTAAACTGTGGGGTTTCTCTGGAAGTGTTTCCTTGTACGATGTGAGGGTCTAAGGACAGAGGGTCTAAGGACAGAGGGTCTGAGGATAGAGGGTCTAAGGATAGAGGGTCTGAGGACAGAGGGTCTAAGGACAGAGGGTCTGAGGACAGAGGGTCTAAGGACAGAGGGTCTGAGGACAGAGGGTCTAAGGATAGAGGGTCTGAGGACAGAGGGTCTAAGGACAGAGGGTCTGAGGACAGAGGGTCTAAGGACAGAGGGTCTGAGGACAGAGGGTCTAAGGACAGAGGGTCTAAGGACAGAGGGTCTAAGGACAGAGGGTCTAAGGATAGAGGGTCTGAGGACAGAGGGTCTGAGGAGAGGGTCTGAGGATAGAGGGTCTGAGGACAGAGGGTCTAAGGACAGAGGGTCTAAGGATAGAGGGTCTAAGGATAGAGGGTCTGAGGACAGAGGGTCTGAGGACAGAGGGTCTAAGGACAGAGGGTCTGTGTTGTTGTATTTGCTGTAAAGTGTCTCTACTGTAGGCTGTTTTTATTACATCCACCAAACATCCTTTATAAATAAAACTTGATTGATTTGATAAAGAATGACTTCTTTTGAGTTTCACAGCACTATACCTTTGGACCTTTACAGCCACATGTTACAAGACCCTATTCTAGTGTGCTCATTCAAAGGTCTCTTTAAATAAACTAAAGGATGAAACTCACGAGCATGGCTTACAACACATGATCACATAATGTAGATTTGATCTACAGCGTCACGTTCAAACTGAGAGACGGTTGGGGCTACATGCTACATCCTAGCTCCTTGGGGAAAAGGAAGCAACACAAAACCAGAAGTACTTGGATGAAAGTTGTTTTATTGACAAACTCAAATTGACGGGTATACAAGTGGCAATGATCTAATGAACACAGCACAAAGGGCCTAATGGGTGCAGGTTAAACAAAGCGTACACACTTTATAAATTGCAGTAAACTCTACACTTACCTAGTTTTCAGCACATTAAGCTAACGTTGTTGCGCAATGAATGCTATCTACACTGAACAACAATATAAACGCAACACTTTTGTTTTTGCTCCCATTTCTCATGAGATGAACTCAAAGATCTAAAACACAAAATAACCATTTCTCTCAAATATTGTTCACAAATCTGAAAGAATGTGTGATAGTGAGCACTTCTCCTTTGCCGAGATAATCCATCCCACCTCACAGGTGTGGCATATCAAGATGCTGATTAGACAGCATGATTATTGCACAGGTGTGCCTTAGGCTGGCCACAATAAAAGGCCACTCTGAAACGTGCAGTTTTGCTTTATTGGGGGGGTCTGGGGGGGTCCGAAAACCAGGCAGTATCTGGTGTGAGGGGTAGGGGTAGGGGTAGGGGTAGGGTAATGTTGTGAATCGAGTGGCCTGTGTTCGTCGTCCATAACATACGCCTGCCCATACCATAACCCCACCACCACCATGGGCCACTCGTGTTCCAAGTCGGAAATGACTGCCATAGGAAATGAATGGGTAACTCTAGATTATGTTCATCCGATGAAGTTTTACTCTTGAATGCATCTTGAGTGTGTCTTCTTTGTATATTCACTGCAGTGTTTCATGAAAGCCAGTAGTCTGAGACACTGTTCGCAGCTTTATACACATTTGGTAATGATTCATGTTTTTTTAAGAGCAGTTAAAACAGACTGGGAACACCAAAGTAACGGGGGAGTCACCAACACTAACGTTGTTTTCTTTATCGATCCATCCACCTCCGCAGGGATCTCGTTCACGCCGAAGGAAGTGGGCGAGCACGTGGTGAGCGTGAAGAAGAGTGGGAAGCATGTGACCAACAGTCCCTTCAAGATCATGGTCGGACAGTCGGAGATCGGAGACGCCAGCAAAGTGAAAGTGTTCGGGGAGGGGCTGATGGAGGGTCACACCTTCGAGATGGCCGAGTTCATCGTGGACACCAGGATCGCAGGTACTGTGATGGAAACTTCTGGATCAATGGAGACTCAGAGAGACTCAGGGAGAGCAGGAACTCTGATGGAAACACTGAGGGTTTAATTAGAGTTAACGGCCAGAGAATTCACAACACATGTGCTGTGTTTCTGAAGATCTCCCAGACCCATGTATTCAGCTGTGAGAGAATAATCAACATGCTGCATAACAAGATAAAGAACTATCACCTCTATCAGCTGACGCCATCAGGCAGGAGCAGAGAGACACTGAGAGCAGCTCAAGGGCGAGGGCAGACGGATCAACTGGGTCAAAGTTATTGGCCTAGGAAAATATTTCCCCAATTGATATCCTCTCTTTCTCCCAGGTTATGGGGGTCTGGGCCTCTCCATCGAGGGTCCCAGTAAAGTGGACATTAACTGTGAGGACGTGGAGGACGGGACGTGTAAAGTCACCTACTGTCCCACCGAGCCCGGGAACTACATCATCAACATCAAGTTCGCCGACCAGCACGTGCCAGGTAGGAACCAAGCCCCCAGGAAGTGCGCCGGAGTCTGATGAGAATATTCGTTGTGGCCAAACGGCGGTACTACACTTCCTTTAGGTTGCTGGGCCCGGAAACACTTTTTCCCATTGACTTACATTGGGAAAGAGACGTCTGTAACTCGTTGGATAATTGTTTTTAAACTAAATAAACAACCCAGTATGAACACTTGTATAGCCCTTATTAAAAACATTCAGTCCTCAAGTTGTAATAATGTGCTAATAACGTTATTCTGAGAGTTATTTCCCTCTGCATTATGAACGCGGATCTAACCCACGGGACCGCGCCGCCCGGCACGTTCATGTTACGTGTTCAGCACTACATGAGTTTCTCTTTACCCATGGATGCACAATAACAACGGACCATATCGCCTTACTGCCACGGAGCTGTAATAATGGATATATTGCACATGTTTGCTGTAATTCATCATTTGTAGGTGTGCCTTAGGCTGGCCACAATAAAAGGCCACTCTGAAACGTGCAGTTTTGCTTTATTGGGGGGGTCTGGGGGGGGTCCGAAAACCAGTCAGTATCTGGTGTGAGGGGTAGGGGTAGGGTTAGGGTTAGAGTTAGGGTAATGTTGTGAATCGAGTGGCCTGTGTTCGTCGTCCATAACAAACGCCTGCCCATACCATAACCCCACCACCACCATGGGCCACTCAATTCACAACATTACCCTAACCCTAACCCTAACCCCTAC
>JAPTMU010000310.1:12500-33349 GCA_028583405.1 Pogonophryne albipinna
TATTGGTCACTTATTCTAATACCACAGTGCATGTATTTGTGCTTTGGACAAAACGAGAAGAGGTCACCAATATCTGTTCTTTGTATTTTCTCACGTTGGATGATGTTTTTTTGTAAGTTTGCGAACCCTGTAAACATTGACCAAAAGTATATATATAAGTCCAGTGACAAAATGATGCTAATATTGATCAATTCCATGCAATAAGGAATGATTGCCAGTTAAACTAAATGAAATACTAATTTGCATGATATTTGGATGCCATGTTTTTGGCCTCTTGGTGCATGTTCTGATAACCCTAACAGTGTCTTTAGACCTCACCCCACCTGATGCATTATTCTCTTTACCCTCTACAGGTGAGGCGAGCAACCAGGAGATGACGGCTCAGGTGACGAGTCCCGGAGGAAAGACGGAGGACGCGGAGATCATCCGGGGGGAAGACAGCGCCTACAGCGTGCGCTTCATCCCGCAGGAGATGGGCGCGCACACCGTGAACGTGAAGTACCGGAACCAGCACGTCCCCGGGAGCCCCTTCCAGTTCACTGTGGGGCCACTGGGGGAGGGGGGGGCGCACAAGGTCCGGGCGGGGGGCACCGGGCTGGAGCGGGGCATCGCCGGGACCCCAGGTGAGATCAGATATACTTTAGTTTAGTTTATAATACACTGTAGTTTGAAATATAATTAATTTTAGTTAGCCATATGCTCATTAAAGGTGGGGTAGGTAAGTTTCAGAAACCGGCTCGAGTGCACTAAAATTTGAAAGGACACAGCCGAAAAGAATCCGCCCCTTCCTTCAGACTTCCTTACAGAGCACCTCCTCCAACACACATGAACGCACACATGGCGTCAGCAGACTGGTGAAAGTGGCCGCCTGTTGCTGGCGAGTCATTGAAGTACTGCTGCAATGCACGCCCAATGACGGCACGCCCAATGACGGCACGCCCAATGAGGGCACGCCCAATGACGGCACGCCCAATGAGGGCACGAGATACATTTGTGCGTGCACGAGATGGAAGGCTGACAGACAGGACGGCAATCGGCTAAACGGATTGGTCGTGCTTTTTACAGCAGCTTCCACAGATGACATTTTTTTATGGATGTTTTGTCAAAGCACTTCAGATAGTCATTGCTATCGGGATGTTCAGAGCATTCCATGGAATATAACAAAAAGTGTGTCTCGAGCCGGTTTCTCAAACTTACCTACCCCACCTTTAAGATAAGAAGTACTTTATTTATTCTGATTCTGAGGAAGAAGGCTTTATTTTGGTCCAAATGTGACTCGTTTTCTTTCAGGTTTTTGATGCATTCTCTTTATTTTCAGATCCGAATCTGAATTACTTTATTCGTCCCGCAATGGGGAAATGTGCATTACTACAACAGCAGAAATATAATGCATTGCCCAGGCGTGAAAATGCAGAATCAGAATTACTTTATTCGTCTTTATTGCACACAGTTTTGTATCTACAGGCATCGTTATTGCACTTCATGGGTATTACGTTATATGTCTTTCACAGTTTGACAGTAGAGATAATCAGATGACTTAAGATATGTTGTCTTTGTGCAGCTGAGTTCAGTATCTGGACCCGAGAGGCCGGAGCTGGAGGTCTGTCCATCGCAGTGGAGGGACCGAGCAAAGCAGAGATCACCTTCGAGGACAGGAAGGACGGATCCTGTGGCGTGGCGTACGTGGTTCAGGAACCTGGTGAGACTCCAAAACAAACGTTAGCTTTTTAAGAAAATTGTGGAGATTATCCTGCTGATGTTTACCTTCTCTCTGCAGGTGACTATGAGGTCTCCATTAAGTTTAACGATGAACACATCCCCGACTCTCCGTTCATCGTCCCGATCGCCACGCTGTCCGACGACGCTCGCCGCCTCTCCATCACCAGCCTGCAGGTGGGAACAAGTTACCTCCATTAAAGGTCTCCTATTATACTATTTTATAAAAACATGTCTCTCAAAATACCAAAGAGGTCATTCTAGCCTCATCCGCCTCTATTCCAGCTGTTACTAAAGAGATGACTCTGGGTCTGTAGATTAAAACATTTTAGTGATGTGGTCATGACGCAGAAAATCTGGATCAGCTCCGTTGTTCCCCGTTTTTAGAGATGTGGGTACGGAGGAGAAGAGAGAGGGGTTTGTTTCTGACACTTTGAGAGTCTCCTGACACACGGGGGACACACGGGGGACACACGGGGGACACACCGGGGGGGGACACCGGGGACACATGGTGATGTAGAAGAGACATCAGTTTGAGAGTCTCCTGACACACCGGGACGACACCGGGACACACCGGGGACACATGGTGATGTAGAAGAGACATCAGTTTGAGAGTCTCCTGACACACCGGGGACACACCGGGGACACACCGGGGACACATGGTGATGTAGAGAAGACATCAAAATGTGCATTTAGCATGATAGGAAACCTTTACTTCAAATAAAACAACCAGCTTCAGTAATTTAAGTTGAACAATGAATTAATTGTTGTGTTTATTCCCAGGAGATGGGTCTGAAGGTGGGTCAGGAGGCGTCCTTCGCTGTGCAACTGAACGGAGTGAGAGGCCTGATCGACGCTAAGATCCACACGCCGTCCGGAGCCATCGAGGAGTGCTTCATCACGGAGCTGGACAACGGTACCACACACACTCTGTCATCAACTAGAGTTGCATCTGTCCTGTGGAAGGATTTTATGTACAAACATGGAAGCCAAAAAATGGGTTAGGCAAAGATTAATAATAATGTTTCCCGTGGAGTTCCACAAGGCTCTTATCTGTTTTTGTATTTCTTTTCTATGTCAAAGTTTTCTTAAAATATGGCGATCCTCAAGGCACAAGCCTGGTCCCACTCGTTGTTTAAGTTTAATATGAGTTATTTCTACCTGTCATGAAATCATGAACAAAATAATTATGTACATTTCTATGCAGATGTCACCCAACTCTACTGAGCTTGAGATTTGTATGATTCCTGATATCTTCATGACTTAAAAAACCTGAAATGTGGACATCTACAGGACCCAGAAATTCCTGTAATTAAATCGAGACGATCAGGGATTTGCAGATAATACACAACTCTATTTAGCTTTTGATTTTTATGATTCAAGCCTTCTTTACGGCTTTAAAAACTGAAATGAGGATGTCTACAGAACCCAAAATGTCCTGCAATGTAACCTTGACATACAGAGATCTCAAGAATTGGAGAGAATACCTTTCAAAACTATTTAAAACCCGAACACTTGATGCAAAACATTTAACCAATGTGGGCTGATTTACTATTGATGGACTTATTCCACAGACCAGCACGCTATCCGGTTCATCCCGAGGGAAAACGGAGTTCATTCTATCGACGTTCGTTTCAACGGCAGCCACGTTCCCGGCAGTCCGTTTAAGATCCGAGTGGGAGAGCAAGGACAGGTCGGAGATCCCGGCATGGTGTCCGCCTTCGGTCCGGGACTGGAGGGAGGAACCACAGGTAAACACAACGAGTAAACACCTTGTAAAAACACTGCATATTAACAGTCCGTCACAAGGACAGAAAACATTCTGCCTCTGTCATAACTCTGTAATACATCTGCTCTGTCTGGAAGAGAACTCTGATAACTGGACTTAAACTCACATTGTACATTTTATATTCAATTGAATATTTCACATTCCATTCCTTACACACTTAATGCATATATAATATCCTGCTTTATATTTTGTTTACTGTAAATGTGTCTTTCAACATGTATATTTTCTACTTTTTTTAATGCTATTTTCTCATTTAGGATTGTTTGTTTCTAGTCTTTTAATTTCTCCAATGTACAATGGGATCAATAAAGTACTTCTGATCTGATCTTATCTGAGTATGAGTATATGGCTACTAAAGTGAATTATATTTCAAACTACAGGGTATTATATTTGAAAGTGGAGGGCTGTGCAGACATCTTCTTATCTTATCATATCTAACGTTTCCTCACTGCGTGATAAATAAAGAAATATGAAAATGAAGCTTTTGCATCAAAAATCGTATCTTCTGACGTGTCTTTGTTCAGGCGTGGCGTCCGAGTTCGTGGTGAACACGGTTAACGCCGGCGCCGGAGCGCTGTCGGTGACCATCGATGGACCGTCGAAGGTGAAGATGGACTGCCTGGAGAGCACTGAGGGGTACAAGGTGTCCTACACCCCCATGGCTCCTGGGAACTACCTCATCTCTATCAAATACGGCGGACCCCAGCACATCGTGGGCAGCCCCTTCAAGGCCAAAGTCTCTGGTGGGTTGGGTTATCCCTGTAATCTTGAACTTTGGCTCATTGGAGAGTTCTTGGATCTTCCGTTGATTGCAGGGATGGGAATCAGGAGTTAGCGTTAGGGGAAACTAGTTCCTGTTGAGATTGTTGAGGTTAGTTTTTCAAAGTCTACTTTATTGTCAATCTCCAAATATGTTTGTACACACAGAAAGATCGAAATACTGTTTCCCACAGTCCCGAGGTATAAAATAACACATTCAAATACAATAACTTCTACTACTGACGTTGTTTTGACAGTCGCACCATAAAAACTCTTCGTCATAACTTCAAACTAACATCATGGCGGAAAGGAGGGAAAAACTGTCCAAATGGCGACTTCGTTTTCACGAGAAACATCTTCCTTGTACTCTCTGTCAAATGGACATTTCATATAAGTTGAGAACATCAGCAAATTGGGAAAACATCTTACATTTTGGGCATTGATCGGTAAAAACTAGATCTAAAGTTAATGGATGCGTTTTACTTGCAGCCTTTATTGTTAGATTGAAATATGGGTTGGTAATCTTTGTTTGAAAAGTGTATTTGCATCTCCCTTCAGGTCCTCGTCTCTCCGGCGGACACAGTCTTCACGAAACGTCGTCCGTCCTCGTGGAAACCGTCTCGAAGACCTCCTCGATGGGGGGGCCCTTCGCCTCGTTACCCAAGTTTACTTCAGACGCCAGTAAAGTAATCTCTCGAGGCGCCGGACTCTCCAAGGCCTTCGTGGGTCAGAAGAACACGTTCACGGTCGACTGCACCAGCGCAGGTGAGGAACGACCACTCAATAATAAACACAAATAACTCCGTAGTAACAAAAAACACAAGTGTGGGAATATTAAGGCATTTCTAACTCTCCAGAATATTTGACATATTCAGACATTAAATACATTTTTGAAGCTTGTGAAGACGGGGCGATGAGTGACAGGTTGACACTATTATTATCTCCACTAGTTTGTCATATTTTTCACATATTGCACCTAATTGGGATATTTCACGACACCATAATGCAATTTCAGTAAAACCATATTTAGCACAGATTTAAATTGTCTACAGCAGATTTCTACATCCTGAATCTCCCCTCCTTCTCCTGTCAGGAACCAACATGCTGATGGTGGGCGTCCACGGCCCGAAGACGCCCTGCGAGGAGGTTTACGTGAAACACATGGGCAACAGGATGTACAACGTGACGTACACCGTGAAGGAGCAGGGCAGCTACATCCTGATCCTGAAGTGGGGCGACGACCACGCGCCCGGCAGCCCCTTCCACGTCACCGTGCCCTGAGCCTGAAGCTCTGAAGACACAAAGACTCAAGAATGTCCACTTTCTGTTTCAGACCACAGCTCTCACACTCTCTCTGCTTCCCTCTTCTTCATGAGTTAACATCTCGTTAGCATCAGTTAGCATCTTGTTGGCATCAGTTAACATCTCGTTAGCATCAGTCAGCATCTCGTTAGCATCAGTTAGCACTTCATTGGCCTCAGTTAGCATCTCGTTAGTATTTTGTTGCTCCAGCTACTAATGTTTATATTCTAGTATTTGGTGCAACGAGTTAACATCTCGTTAGCATCAGTCAGCATCTCGTTAGCATCTGTTAGCATATCGTTGGCATCAGTTAGCACCTCATTGGCATCAGTTAACATCTCGTTGTTAGTATTTTGTTGCTCCAGCTACTAATGTTTATATTCTAGTATTTGGTGCAACGAGTTAACATCTCGTTAGCATCAGTCAGCATCTCGTTAGCATCTGTTAGCATATCGTTGGCATCAGTTAGCACCTCATTGGCATCAGTTAACATCTCGTTGTTAGTATTTTGTTGCTCCAGCTACTAATGTTTATATTCTAGTATTTGGTGCAACGAGTTAACATCTCGTTAGCATCAGTCAGCATCTCGTTAGCATCTGTTAGCATATCGTTGGCATCAGTTAGCACCTCGTTGGCATCAGTTAACATCTCGTTGTTAGTATTTTGTTGCTCCAGCTACTAATGTTTATATTCTAGTATTTGGTGCAACGAGTAAACACCTCGTAATTACACAATATTATATAATCTTCCGACTTCAGGAACTAGCCTAAACGCTGAAATGTGTGTTTAGTTGATCTCGAACTCGACCACTGACCTCGGACGGTTTCAGCTTTAAGCGACAAACGATCGTCTCTGATTGGATGAAACTCTCAGGATTTCTCGGGGTATTTCTGGATAAGCTGTGGCTGTGAGAGTGTGTATCTTCCCGTCAGGAGTGTGTGTTAAACCCAGTGTGTTGTGACAGGAAGTGATGTCGGAGGGTCAGATGTGACTTCAGATTTTATTTATTCTCAGACCCCCCCCCCCCCCCCCTCATCTGATTTTCTTTGACAGAAAATGGTCACCGAGCCGGATGATGATTTTGTACTTTTGCCAGAGGAAGTCGTGCGGTGAAGCGGTCGTTTTTTTTCGTGGATGTTGCAGAGAGACGGGATATTACAGAGTGACATTTTATAGTGATTTTTGTATCAGAATAAATGAACTGTTTGATATGTTATTTGTGATTAATAACCCCCACCTGGCGAGATTGTGCAGGCATAATAAAGTTTATTGCTGACTTGCCACAAAAAACACGACTGATCGTCTTCATTTAATCACGAGTTCAATCACGAGTTAAATCCCAGGTAACCTCCTCACTGTGTGCCATATAGCTCGACCTGAATCACTCTTATCAACATCTGATGATTTAAATGATAGTTTCTAATTACTTGCATACTTTGAGGTTTAAATGGAAATAATTTTCTGAATCATCGTTATTTTTATTTGAATGTTCATTTTGATTAAAAGTGGCAATTATTTTTAAAGACAAAAGAAAGTAAAACAAATATATATGAAAATTGTAAAAGAAAAGAAAAACATGATAAAATTATCTGAATTAAAATAAAATAACCCACTAATTTAATAATAAAAAATAACATTAAGAAAATAAAAAGATCAAAGTAATTTGTTGTTGCGAACGTGAGCTAAAAGCGTAATAAAACAAAATGAGGTGTTATTTTCAGATGATATTTGAGTGTTGAGGGTTAGGGTTAGGGTGAGCAGCAGGGGGCAGCAGAGAGTCATCACTGAGACCAGCAGCAACTGACAGAACATTTCAAATACACTTTAATGAGAGGAAATAAAACCGTTACGATGAAACAGAGAAGATACATAGAGTATGTAGTGTCTCTACTTTAAAGAGTCCTCTCCTGCTGATGTTCAGGTGTATATCAGTATGTAGTGTCTCTACTTTAAAGAGTCCTCTCCTGCTGATGTTCAGGTGTATATCAGTATGTAGTGTCTCTACTTTAAAGAGTCCTCTCCTGCTGATGTTCAGGTGTATATCAGTATGTAGTGTCTCTACTTTAAAGAGTCCTCTCCTGCTGATGTTCAGGTGTATATCAGTATGTAGTGTCTCTACTTTAAAGAGTCCTCTCCTGCTGATGTTCAGGTGTATATCAGTATGTAGTGTCTCTACTTTAAAGAGTCCTCTCCTGCTGATGTTCAGGTGTATATCAGTATGTAGTGTCTCTACTTTAAAGAGTCCTCTCCTGCTGATGTTCAGGTGTATATCAGTATGTAGTGTCTCTACTTTAAAGAGTCCTCTCCTGCTGATGTTCAGGTGTATATCAGTATGTAGTGTCTCTACTTTAAAGAGTCCTCTCCTGCTGATGTTCAGGTGTATATCAGTATGTAGTGTCTCTACTTTAAAGAGTCCTCTCCTGCTGATGTTCAGGTGTATATCAGTATGTAGTGTCTCTACTTTAAAGAGTCCTCTCCTGCTGATGTTCAGGTGTATATCAGTATGTAGTGTCTCTACTTTAAAGAGTCCTCTCCTGCTGATGTTCAGGTGTATATCAGTATGTAGTGTCTCTACTTTAAAGAGTCCTCTCCTGCTGATGTTCAGGTGTATATCAGTAGGTAGTAGTCTCTACTTTAAAGAGTCCTCTCCTGCTGATGTTCAGGTGTATATCAGTATGTAGTGTCTCTACTTTAAAGAGTCCTCTCCTGCTGATGTTCAGGTGTATATCAGTATGTAGTGTCTCTACTTTAAAGAGTCCTCTCCTGCTGATGTTCAGGTGTATATCAGTATGTAGTGTCTCTACTTTAAAGAGTCCTCTCCTGCTGATGTTCAGGTGTATATCAGTATGTAGTGTCTCTACTTTAAAGAGTCCTCTCCTGCTGATGTTCAGGTGTATATCAGTATGTAGTGTCTCTACTTTAAAGAGTCCTCTCCTGCTGATGTTCAGGTGTATATCAGTATGTAGTGTCTCTACTTTAAAGAGTCCTCTCCTGCTGATGTTCAGGTGTATATCAGTATGTAGTGTCTCTACTTTAAAGAGTCCTCTCCTGCTGATGTTCAGGTGTATATCAGTATGTAGTGTCTCTACTTTAAAGAGTCCTCTCCTGCTGATGTTCAGGTGTATATCAGTATGTAGTGTCTCTACTTTAAAGAGTCCTCTCCTGCTGATGTTCAGGTGTATATCAGTATGTAGTGTCTCTACTTTAAAGAGTCCTCTCCTGCTGATGTTCAGGTGTATATCAGTATGTAGTGTCTCTACTTTAAAGAGTCCTCTCCTGCTGATGTTCAGGTGTATATCAGTATGTAGTGTCTCTACTTTAAAGAGTCCTCTCCTGCTGATGTTCAGGTGTATATCAGTATGTAGTGTCTCTACTTTAAAGAGTCCTCTCCTGCTGATGTTCAGGTGTATATCAGTATGTAGTGTCTCTACTTTAAAGAGTCCTCTCCTGCTGATGTTCAGGTGTATATCAGTATGTAGTGTCTCTACTTTAAAGAGTCCTCTCCTGCTGATGTTCAGGTGTATATCAGTATGTAGTGTCTCTACTTTAAAGAGTCCTCTCCTGCTGATGTTCAGGTGTATATCAGTAGGTAGTATCTCTACTTTAAAGAGTCCTCTCCTGCTGATGTTCAGGTGTATATCAGTATGTAGTGTCTCTACTTTAAAGAGTCCTCTCCTGCTGATGTTCAGGTGTATATCAGTATGTAGTGTCTCTACTTTAAAGAGTCCTCTCCTGCTGATGTTCAGGTGTATATCAGTATGTAGTGTCTCTACTTTAAAGAGTCCTCTCCTGCTGATGTTCAGGTGTATATCAGTATGTAGTGTCTCTACTTTAAAGAGTCCTCTCCTGCTGATGTTCAGGTGTATATCAGTATGTAGTGTCTCTACTTTAAAGAGTCCTCTCCTGCTGATGTTCAGGTGTATATCAGTATGTAGTGTCTCTACTTTAAAGAGTCCTCTCCTGCTGGATGTTCAGGTGTATATCAGTATGTAGTGTCTCTACTTTAAAGAGTCCTCTCCTGCTGATGTTCAGGTGTATATCAGTATGTAGTGTCTCTACTTTAAAGAGTCCTCTCCTGCTGATGTTCAGGTGTATATCAGTATGTAGTGTCTCTACTTTAAAGAGTCCTCTCCTGCTGATGTTCAGGTGTATATCAGTATGTAGTGTCTCTACTTTAAAGAGTCCTCTCCTGCTGATGTTCAGGTGTATATCAGTAGGTAGTATCTCTACTTTAAAGAGTCCTCTCCTGCTGATGTTCAGGTGTATATCAGTATGTAGTGTCTCTACTTTAAAGAGTCCTCTCCTGCTGATGTTCAGGTGTATATCAGTATGTAGTGTCTCTACTTTAAAGAGTCCTCTCCTGCTGATGTTCAGGTGTATATCAGTATGTAGTGTCTCTACTTTAAAGAGTCCTCTCCTGCTGATGTTCAGGTGTATATCAGTATGTAGTGTCTCTACTTTAAAGAGTCCTCTCCTGCTGATGTTCAGGTGTATATCAGTATGTAGTGTCCTCTACTTTAAAGAGTCCTCTCCTGCTGATGTTCAGGTGTATATCAGTAATGTAGTGTCTCTACTTTAAAAGAGTCCTCTCCTGCTGATGTTCAGGTGTATATCAGTATGTAGTGTCTCTACTTTAAAGAGTCCTCTCCTGCTGATGTTTTTGAGTCACATCTCTAAATATCTGTGTGTGTGTGTGTGCATTTTGTTAAACACACACACACGCACGCACACACACACACACGCACACGCACACGCACACACACGCACGCACTTACGCACGCACGCACACACACACACACACACACACACACACACACACAGGTCTTATTAACACACTGCTCACACTCATTACGGGATGTCACATCTCTGAGCTGAGAAACACAGCCGTGTATTTGAATATAAGTCAGTTATTACTAATCCACTGGAGACAGGAAGTGACAGGAAGTCCCTAGATCTTCCCAAAATATTCCCAAAATATTCCCTGGATCTAATTTATTTGTTTCTTGGTGTCAAACTAAGTTTCCACCAATCTGTTCAAAATGTCTGAAAGTCTGTGGCTCAGGAAACATAAACTCTTCTCTTCTCCAGCGTCTGCGTCCAAACGGAGACTCTTATTCTGAAAGGTCTGAGACTCTTATTCTGAAAGGTCTCCTGCTCACTACTGTTGAAATACAGCAGGTGGGATCATGGGAAGTGTAGTTTTGATGACGTCCGTAAACACCACCCTAAGGATCATGGGAAGTGTAGTTTTGATGACGTCCGTAAACACCACCCTAAGGATCATGGGAAGTGTAGTTTTCATGATGTTTGTAAACACCACCCTAAGGATCATGGAAGTGTAGTTTTGATGACGTCCGTAAACACCACCCTAAGGATCATGGGAAGTGTAGTTTTCATGATGTTTGTAAACACCACCCTAAGGATCATGGGAAGTGTAGTTTTGATAACGTTTGTTAACACCACCCTGAGGATCATGGGAAGTGTAGTTTTGATGGTCCGTAAACACCACCCTGAGGATCATGGGAAGTGTAGTTTTGATGGTCCGTAAACACCACCCTAAGGATCACGGGAAGTGTAGTTTTTGATGACGTCAGTAAACACCACCCTGAGGATCATGGGAAGTGTAGTTTTGATGGTCCGTAAACACCACCCTAAGGATCATGGGAAGTGTAGTTTTTGATGGTCCGTAAACACCACCCTAGGGATCATGGGAAGTGTAGTTTTGATGGTCCGTAAACCACCACCTAGGGATCATGTGGAAGTGTAGTTTTGAATGGTCCATAAACACCACCCTAAGGATCATGGGAAGTGTAGTTTTGATTGACGTCCGTAAAACACACCCTGAGGAATGGGTTCATTATTCAGGAGGGGCAGGGCAGAGTTTCTGGGTTATTAGTGAAATGAAAAATCTCTCTGAATAATTTTCAAAGAGTTAACCTGGTTTATCTTCACAGGACGAAGAGAGGAAGACGAGTTAACCTGGTTTATCTTCACAGGACGAAGAGAGGAAGACGAGTTTAACCTGGTTATCTTCACAGGGACGAAGAGAGGAAGACGAGTTTACCTGGTTATCTTAACAGGACGAGAGAGGAAGACGAGTTTAACCTGGTTTATCTTCACAGGACGAAGAGGGAGGAAGACGAGTTTACCTGGTTTATCTTCACAGGACGAAGAGAGGAAGACGAGTTTAACCTGGTTTATCTTCACAGGACGGAAGTAGAGGACAGACGAGTTTAACCTGGTTTATCTTCACAGGACGAAGAGAGGAAGACGAGTTTAACCTGGTTTATCTTCACAGGATGAAGAGAGGAAGACGAGTTTAACCTGGTTTATCTTCACAGGACGAAGAGAGGAAGACGAGTTTTAACCTGGTTTATCTTCACAGGACGAAGAGAGGAAGACGAGTTTAACCTGGTTTATCTTCACAGGACGAAGAGAGGAAGACGAGTTTAACCTGGTTTATCTTCACAGGACGAAGAGAGGAAGACGAGTTTAACCTGGTTTATCTTCACAGGACGAAGGAGAGGAAGACGAGTTTAACCTGGTTTATCTTCACAGGACGAAGAGAGGAAGACGAGTTTAACCTGGTTTATCTTCACAGGACGAAGAGAGGAAGACGAGTTTAACCTGGTTTATCTTCACAGGACGAAGAGAGGAAGACGAGTTTAACCTGGTTTATCTTCACAGGACGAAGAGAGGAAGACGAGTTTAACCTGGTTTATCTTCACAGGACGAAGAGAGGAAGACGAGTTTAACCTGGTTTATCTTCACAGGACGAAGAGAGGAAGACGAGTTTAACCTGGTTTATCTTCACAGGATGAGGAGAGGAAGACGAGTTTTAACCTGGTTTATCTTCACAGGACAAGAGAGGAAGACGAGTTTACCTGGTTTATCTTCACAGGACGAGAGGAAAGACGAGTTTAACCTGGTTTATCTTCACAGGATGAAGAGGAAGACGAGTTTAACCTGGTTTATCTTCACAGGACGAAGAGAGGAAGACGAGTTTAACCTGGTTTATCTTCACAGGACGAGAGAGGAAGACGAGTTTAACCTGGTTTATCTTCACAGGACGAAGAGAGGAAGACGAGTTTAACCTGGTTTATCTTCACAGGACGAGAGAGGAAGACGAGTTTAACCTGGTTTATCTTCACAGGACGAAGAGAGGAAGACGAGTTTAACCTGGTTTATCTTCACAGGACGAGGAGGAAGACGAGTTTAACCTGGTTTATCTTCACAGGACGAAGAGAGGAAGACGAGTTTAACCTGGTTTATCTTCACAGGACGAGAGAGGAAGACGAGTTTAACCTGGTTTATCTTCACAGGACGAGGAGAGGAAGACGAGTTTAACATGGTTTATCTTCACAGGACGAAGAGAGGAAGACGAGTTTAACCTGGTTTATCTTCACAGGACGAAGAGAGGAAGACGAGTTTAACCTGGTTTATCTTCACAGGACGAAGAGAGACGAGTTTAACCTGGTTTATCTTCACAGGACGAGGAGAGGAAGACGAGTTTAACCTGGTTTATCTTCACAGGACGAGAGAGGAAGACGAGTTTAACCTGGTTTATCTTCACAGGACGAGAGAGGAAGACGAGTTTAACCTGGTTTATCTTCACAGGACGAAGAGAGGAAGACGAGTTTAACCTGGTTTATCTTCACAGGACGAAGAGAGGAAGACGAGTTTAACCTGGTTTATCTTCACAGGACGAAGAGAGGAAGACGAGTTTAACCTGGTTTATCTTCACAGGACGAAGAGAGGAAGACGAGTTTAACCTGGTTTATCTTCACAGGATGAGAGAGGAAGACGAGTTTAACCTGGTTTATCTTCACAGGACGAAGAGAGGAAGACGAGTTTAACCTGGTTTATCTTCACAGGACGAGGAGAGGAAGACGAGTTTAACCTGGTTTATCTTCACAGGACGAAGAGAGGAAGACGAGTTTAACCTGGTTTATCTTCACAGGACGAAGAGAGGAAGACGAGTTTAACCTGGTTTATCTTCACAGGACGAAGAGAGGAAGACGAGTTTAACCTGGTTTATCTTCACAGGACGAGGAGAGGAAGACGAGTTTAACCTGGTTTATCTTCACAGGACGAAGAGAGGAAGACGAGTTTAACCTGGTTTATCTTCACAGGACGAGGAGAGGAAGACGAGTTTAACCTGGTTTATCTTCACAGGACAAGAGAGGAAGACGAGTTTAACCTGGTTTATCTTCACAGGACGAAGAGAGGAAGACGAGTTTAACCTGGTTTATCTTCACAGGACGAAGAGAGGAGAGCGAGTTTAACCTGGTTTATCTTCACAGGGACAAGAGAGGAAGACGAGTTTAACCTGGTTTATCTTCACAGGACGAAGAGAGGAAGACGAGTTTAACCTGGTTTATCTTCACAGGATGAAGAGAGGAAGACGAGTTTAACCTGGTTTATCTTCACAGGACGAGAGAGGAAGACGAGTTTAACCTGGTTTATCTTCACAGGACGAAGAGAGGAAGACGAGTTTAACCTGGTTTATCTTCACAGGACGAAGAGAGGAAGACGAGTTTAACCTGGTTTATCTTCACAGGACGAAGAGAGGAAGACGAGTTTAACATGGTTTATCTTCACAGGACGAGGAGAGGAAGACGAGTTTAACCTGGTTTATCTTCACAGGACGAAGAGAGGAAGACGAGTTTAACCTGGTTTATCTTCACAGGACGAAGAGAGGAAGACGAGTTTAACCTGGTTTATCTTCACAGGACGAGAGAGGAAGACGAGTTTAACCTGGTTTATCTTCACAGGACGAAGAGAGGAAGACGAGTTTAACCTGGTTTATCTTCACAGGACGAGGAGAGGAAGACGAGTTTAACCTGGTTTATCTTCACAGGACGAAGAGAGGAAGACGAGTTTAACCTGGTTTATCTTCACAGGACGAGGAGAGGAAGACGAGTTTAACCTGGTTTATCTTCACAGGACGAAGAGAGGAAGAAGACGAGTTTAACCTGGTTTATCTTCACAGGACGAAGAGAGGAAGACGAGTTTAACCTGGTTTATCTTCACAGGACGAGGAGAGGAAGACGAGTTTAACCTGGTTTATCTTCACAGGACGAGAGAGGAAGACGAGTTTAACCTGGTTTATCTTCACAGGACGAGAGAGGAAGACGAGTTTAACCTGGTTTATCTTCACAGGACGAAGAGAGGAAGACGAGTTTAACCTGGTTTATCTTCACAGGACGAAGAGAGGAAGACGAGTTTAACCTGGTTTATCTTCACAGGACGAGAGAGGAAGACGAGTTTAACCTGGTTTATCTTCACAGGACGAAGAGAGGAAGACGAGTTTAACCTGGTTTATCTTCACAGGACGAAGAGAGGAAGACGAGTTTAACCTGGTTTATCTTCACAGGACGAAGAGAGGAAGACGAGTTTAACCTGGTTTATCTTCACAGGACGAAGAGAGGAAGACGAGTTTAACCTGGTTTATCTTCACAGGACGAGAGAGGAAGACGAGTTTAACCTGGTTTATCTTCACAGGACGAAGAGAGGAAGACGAGTTTAACCTGGTTTATCTTCACAGGACGAAGAGGAAGACGAGTTTAACCTGGTTTATCTTCACAGGACGAAGAGAGGAAGACGAGTTTAACCTGGTTTATCTTCACAGGACGAGAGAGGAAGACGAGTTTAACCTGGTTTATCTTCACAGGACGAGGAGAGGAAGACGAGTTTAACCTGGTTTATCTTCACAGGACGAGAGAGGAAGACGAGTTTAACCTGGTTTATCTTCACAGGACGAGAGAGGAAGACGAGTTTAACCTGGTTTATCTTCACAGGACGAAGAGAGGAAGACGAGTTTAACCTGGTTTATCTTCACAGGACGAAGAGAGGAAGACGAGTTTAACCTGGTTTATCTTCACAGGACGAAGAGAGGAAGACGAGTTTAACCTGGTTTATCTTCACAGGACGAAGAGAGGAAGACGAGTTTAACCTGGTTTATCTTCACAGGACGAGGAGAGGAAGACGAGTTTAACCTGGTTTATCTTCACAGGACGAAGAGAGGAAGACGAGTTTAACCTGGTTTATCTTCACAGGACGAAGAGAGGAAGACGAGTTTAACCTGGTTTATCTTCACAGGACGAAGAGAGGAAGACGAGTTTAACCTGGTTTATCTTCACAGGACGAGAGAGGAAGACGAGTTTAACCTGGTTTATCTTCACAGGACGAAGAGAGGAAGACGAGTTTAACCTGGTTTATCTTCACAGGACGAAGAGAGGAAGACGAGTTTAACCTGGTTTATCTTCACAGGACGAAGAGAGGAAGACGAGTTTAACCTGGTTTATCTTCACAGGACGAGAGAGGAAGACGAGTTTAACCTGGTTTATCTTCACAGGACGAAGAGAGGAAGACGAGTTTAACCTGGTTTATCTTCACAGGACGAGAGAGGAAGACGAGTTTAACCTGGTTTATCTTCACAGGACGAAGAGAGGAAGACGAGTTTAACCTGGTTTATCTTCACAGGACGAAGAGAGGAAGACGAGTTTAACCTGGTTTATCTTCACAGGACGAAGAGAGGAAGACGAGTTTAACCTGGTTTATCTTCACAGGACGAGAGAGGAAGACGAGTTTAACCTGGTTTATCTTCACAGGACGAAGAGAGGAAGACGAGTTTAACCTGGTTTATCTTCACAGGACGAAGAGAGGAAGACGAGTTTAACCTGGTTTATCTTCACAGGACGAGAGAGGAAGACGAGTTTAACCTGGTTTATCTTCACAGGACGAAGAGAGGAAGACGAGTTTAACCTGGTTTATCTTCACAGGACGAAGAGAGGAAGACGAGTTTAACCTGGTTTATCTTCACAGGACGAAGAGAGGAAGACGAGTTTAACCTGGTTTATCTTCACAGGACGAGAGAGGAAGACGAGTTTAACCTGGTTTATCTTCACAGGACGAAGAGAGGAAGACGAGTTTAACCTGGTTTATCTTCACAGGACGAGAGAGGAAGACGAGTTTAACCTGGTTTATCTTCACAGGACGAAGAGAGGAAGACGAGTTTAACCTGGTTTATCTTCACAGGACGAGGAGAGGAAGACGAGTTTAACCTGGTTTATCTTCACAGGACGAAGAGAGGAAGACGAGTTTAACATGGTTTATCTTCACAGGACGAGGAGAGGAAGACGAGTTTAACCTGGTTTATCTTCACAGGACGAGAGAGGAAGACGAGTTTAACCTGGTTTATCTTCACAGGACGAGGAGAGGAAGACGAGTTAAACCTGGTTTATCTTCACAGGACCGAGGAGAGGAAGACGAGTTTAACCTGGTTTATCTTCACAGGATGAAGAGAGGAAGACGAGTTTAACCTGGTTTATCTTCACAGGACGAAGAGAGGAAGACGAGTTTAACCTGGTTTATCTTCACAGGATGAGGAGAGGAAGACGAGTTTAACCTGGTTTATCTTCACAGGACGAGGAAGGAAGACGAGTTTAACCTGGTTTATCTTCACAGGACGAAGAGAGGAAGAACGAGTTTAACCTGGTTTATCTTCACAGGACGAGGAGAGGAAGACGAGTTTAACCTGGTTTATCTTCACAGGATGAGAGAGGAAGGACGAGTTAACCTGGTTTATCTTCACAGGACGAAGAGAGGAAGACGAGTTTAACCTGGTTTATCTTCACAGGATGAGGGAGGAAGACGAGTTTAACCTGGTTTATCTTAACAGGACGAAGAGAGGAAGACGAGTTTAACCTGGTTTATCTTCACAGGATGAAGAGAGGAAGACGAGTTTAACCTGGTTTATCTTCACAGGACGAGTAGAGGAAGACGAGTTTAACCTGGTTTATCTTCACAGGACGAAGGAGAGGAAGACGAGTTTAACCTGGTTATCTTCACAGGACGAGGAGAGGAAGACGAGTTTAACCTGGTTTATCTTCACAGGACGAAGAGAGGAAGACGAGTTTAACCTGGTTTATCTTCACAGGACGAAGAGAGGAAGACGAGTTTAACCTGGTTTATCTTCACAGGACGAAGAGAGGAAGACGAGTTTTAACCTGGTTTATCTTCACAGGATGAAGGAGAGGAAGACGAGTTTAACATGGTTTATCTTCACAGGACGAAGAGAGGAAGACGAGTTTAACCTGGTTTTATCTTCACAGGACGAAGAGAGGAAGACGAGTTTTAACCTGGTTTATCTTCACAGGACGAGGAGAGGAAGACGAGTTTAACCTGGTTTATCTTCACAGGACGAGGAGAGGAAGACAGTTTAACCTGGTTTATCTTCACAGGACGAAGAGAGGAAGACGAGTTTAACCTGGTTTATCTTCACAGGACGAAGAGAGGAGACGAGTTTAACCTGGTTTATCTTCACAGGACGAAGAGAGGAAGACGAGTTTAACCTGGTTTATCTTCACAGGACGAAGAGAGGAAGACGAGTTTAACCTGGTTTATCTTCACAGGACGAAGAGAGGAAGACGAGTTTAACCTGGTTTATCTTCACAGGACGAAGAGAGGAAGACGAGTTTAACCTGGTTTATCTTCACAGGACGAGGAGAGGAAGACGAGTTTAACCTGGTTTATCTTCACAGGACGAAGAGAGGAAGACGAGTTTAACCTGGTTTATCTTCACAGGACGAAGAGAGGAAGACGAGTTTAACCTGGTTTATCTTCACAGGACGAAGAGAGGAAGACGAGTTTAACCTGGTTTATCTTCACAGGACGAAGAGAGGAAGACGAGTTTAACCTGGTTTATCTTCACAGGACGAGGAGAGGAAGACGAGTTTAACCTGGTTTATCTTCACAGGACGAAGAGAGGAAGACGAGTTTAACCTGGTTTATCTTCACAGGACGAAGGAGAGGAAGACGAGTTTAACCTGGTTTATCTTCACAGGACGAAGAGAGGAAGACGAGTTTAACCTGGTTTATCTTCACAGGACGAAGAGAGGAAGACGAGTTTAACCTGGTTTATCTTCACAGGACGAAGAGAGGAAGACGAGTTTAACCTGGTTTATCTTCACAGGACGAGGAGAGGAAGACGAGTTTAACCTGGTTTATCTTCACAGGACGAAGAGAGGAAGACGAGTTTAACCTGGTTTATCTTCACAGGACGAAGAGAGGAAGACGAGTTTAACCTGGTTTATCTTCACAGGACGAAGGAGAGGAAGACGAGTTTAACCTGGTTTATCTTCACAGGACGAAGAGAGGAAGACGAGTTTAACCTGGTTTATCTTCACAGGATGAGGAGAGGAAGACGAGTTTAACCTGGTTTATCTTCACAGGAACTCATTTATTGGTAGAATAATGTTGGCTCAAATCACATGGTTGTTAGGAAAGGTTTTTAGGTTAGGAAAGTTTTTAGGAGAAGTGGTTGAGAAAGGTGGTTAGGAAAGATGTTAGGAGAAGTGGTTGAGAAAGGTGGTTAGGAAAGATGTTAGGAGAAGTGGTTGAGAAAGGTGGTTAGGAAAGTTGTTAGGAGAAGTGGAGAAAGGTGGTTAGGAAAGATGTTAGGAAAGATGTTAGGAGAAGTGGATGAGAAAGATGGTTAGGAAAGATGTTAGGAAAGATGTTAGGAGAAGTGGTTGAGAAAGGTGGTTAGGAAAGGTAGTTAGGAGAAGTGGTTGAGAAAGGAGGTTAGGAAAGATGTTAGGAGAAGTGGTTGAGAAAGGAGGTTAGGAAAGGTGGTTAGGAGAAGTGGTTGAGAAAGGAGGTTAGGAAAGATGTTAGGAGAAGTAGTCAGGTGAAGTGGTTGGCAAAATTGTTGAGGAAAGGTGGTTGGAAAAAGTTGTTAGGAGGGAAGGTAAGGAACATTGGAGGAGTGGGAGAGAAAGGTGGTTAGGAAATGTCAGGGAAGGAACCAAGTGTCTGTGAAAGATCAAAACAAATGTTTTAGGAAAAGGATTGAGGAATGTTGAAGTTCGTAGGATGTGTTTTCAAAGCGTTTGTCCGCAAAAGTAGAGTTTAGTTTCCCATCTCCCCCGGACCTATACACTATAAATAATGTGTGTGTGCGTGTGTGTGTGTGTGTGCGTGTGTGTGTGTGTGTGTATGTGTGTGTGCGTGCGTGCGTGTGTGTATGTGTGCGTGTGTGTGCGTGCGTGTGTGTGTGTGCGTGCGTGTTTGTGTGTGCGTGCGTGCTTGCGTGTGTGTTTGTGTGCGTGCGTGTGTTTGTGTGCGTGCGTGTGTGTTTGTGTGCGTGCGTGTGCTGTTTGTGTGCGTGTCATGTGTGTGCGTGCATGTGTGTGCGTGTGTGTGTGCGTGCGTGTGTGTGTGTGTGTGTGCGTGCGTGTGTGTGTGTGTGAGGACTGACTGCAGAGAGCTGTAGAGATATATAGTTAGGGTAAATCAGTAATCACCTATAGATCTGAGTGCTTTGGGACTAAGTGGTATATGGATTTAAGACTCATCTGATCAGTGTGATAACCCTTTCTGAAGCGTGACCCCTGTCTGTTTTTTGGGATTCCCTAATATTTTTAATGAATCAATAAATAATAAATCTAAATGTTCATATATGAGTGATTTGGATGAGAAACTTTATTTATATTTTGTTTTTTTCAAACCTAACTCACACAAAGTCCTCTGTCAGGAAACTATGAAAGAGAAAGTGAGAGAGAGTAACAGGACGTTACTGAGAGATGGAGGTGAACACACACACACACACACACCTGACACACACACACACGCACATCTAAACACTCTTATAGCATCATCCATTACATCCGGTAGACAGGCGGTAATGGCTGCGAGACACAGAGGACACACACACACGCACGCACACACACACGCACGCACACACACACGCACACACACACGCACGCACGCACACACACACACACACACACAGACACAGAGGACACACACACACGCACGCACACACACACACGCACGCACACACACATACATACACATACACAGACGACGCACACACACACACGCACACACACACACACACACACACACACACAGAGGACACACACACACACACACACACACAGACACAGAGGACACACACACGCACACACACACACACACACACAGACACAGAGGACACACACACACACACACACACACACTCTCTCCTTGGTGTCACCTCAGGACTCTGATTGGGGGGTAATTGGTTTCTATTAGACCGTCCTTTCCTTCCCATCATGTCTTGCAGGAGTGGGCACAGATAACATATAATTGAATCTATTTACCTTTAACGTATATCAGGTAATATAATAATATAAATGAACAGATGCATTCTAATATTACGAAAAATCAATATATTACATTACACGTCACTTGTTAGACGCTTTTATCCAAAGCGACTTATATACTCAATACTGTG
>JAPTMU010000310.1:34349-92053 GCA_028583405.1 Pogonophryne albipinna
TGATTTCTGTCTCTTTGCAGCTGTGTTCTGTCTCTTTGCAGCTGTGTTCTGTCTCTTTGCAGCTGTGTTCTGTCTCTTTGCAGCTGTGTTCTGTCTCTTTGCATCTGTGTTCTGTCTCTTTGAAGCTGTGTTCTGTCTCTTTGCAGCGGTGTTCTGTCTCTTTGCAGCTGTTTTCTGTCTCTTTGCAGCTGTGTTCTGTCTCTTCGCAGCTGTGTTCTGTCTCTTTGAAGCTGTGTTCTGTATCTTTGAAGCTGTGTTCTGTCTCTTTGAAGCTGTGTTCTGTCTCTTTGCAGCTGTGTTCTGTCTCTTTGCAGCTGTGTTCTGTCTCTTTGCAGCTGCGTTCTGTCTCTTTGCAGCTGTGTTCTGTCTCTTTGCAGCTGTGTTCTGTCTCTTTGAAGCTGTGTTCTGTCTCTTTGCAGTTGCGTTCTGTCTCTTTGCAGCTGTTTTCTGTCTCTTTGCAGCTGTGTTCTGTCTCTTTGAAGCTGTGTTCTGTCTCTTTGCAGCTGTGTTCTGTCTCTTTGCAGCTGTGTTCTGTCTCTTTGAAGCTGATTTATGTCTCTTTGCAGCTGCGTTCTGTCTCTTTGCAGCTGTGTTCTGTCTCTTTGCAGCTGTGTTCTGTCTCTTTGCAGCTGTGATCTGTCTCTATGAAGCTGTGTTCTGTCTCTTTGCAGCTGTGTTCTGTCTCTTTGCAGCTGTGGTCTGTCTCTTTGCAGCTGTGTTCTGTCTCTTTGCAGCTGTGTTCTGTGTCTTTGCAGCTGATTTCTGTCTCTTTGCAGCTGTGTTCTGTCTCTTTGCAGCTGATTTCTGTCTCTTTGCAGCTGTGTTCTGTCTCTTTGCAGCTGTGTTCTGTCTCTTTGCAGCTGTGTTCTGTCTCTTTGCAGCTGTGTTCTGTCTCTTCGCAGCTGTGTTCTGTATCTTTGAAGCTGTGTTCTGTCTCTTTGAAGCTGTGTTCTGTCTCTTTGCAGCTGCGTTCTGTCTCTTTGCAGCTGTGTTCTGTCTCTTTGAAGCTGTGTTCTGTATCTTTGAAGCTGTGTTCTGTCTCTTTGCAGCTTTGTTCTGTCTCTTTGCAGCTGTGTTCTGTCTCTTTGAAGCTTTGTTCTGTCTCTTTGCAGCTTTGTTCTGTCTCTTTGCAGCTGTGTTCTGTCTCTTTGCAGCTGTGTTCTGTCTCTTTGAAGCTTTGTTCTGTCTCTTTGCAGCTTTGTTCTGTCTCTTTGCATCTGTGTTCTGTCTCTTTGCAGCTGTGTTCTGTCTCTTTGCAGCTTTGTTCTGTCTCTTTGCAGCTTTGTTCTGTCTCTTTGCAGCTTTGTTCTGTCTCTTTGCATCTGTGTTCTGTCTCTTTGCAGCTGTGTTCTGTCTCTTTGAAGCTTTGTTCTGTCTCTTTGCAGCTGTGTTCTGTCTCTTTGCAGCTGTGTTCTGTCTCTTTGCATCTGTGTTCTGTCTCTTTGCAGCTGTGTTCTGTCTCTTTGCAGCTGTGTTCTGTCTCTTTGAAGCTGTGTTCTGTCTCTTTGTCCACGTTTAGAGCAATGCAGTGGTTGTTTTGAAGCTCACGTGTTGAGGTCAGAGAGCAGGTTGGACTGCAGATGTGATCAGAGTCCATGATGGGTTAGGTAGAAGCTCCTCTCTGCAGATGTGATCAGAGCCCATGATGGGTTAGGTAGAAGCTCCTCTCTGCAGATGTGATCAGAGCCCATGATGGGTTAGGTAGAAGCTCCTCTCTGCAGATGTGCTGCTGTTCCCGTACACTTTGATATATGTTGATATTACAGATGTGCTTCAGTGCTTCTCTCCGGCAGCTGACGTCCCTCTGGTGGTTTCAAAGCTTTATTCTCTCGGGATGCCGTTGTTCCAGGAACAGGAAGTCTTCGTCAGGATTATAAATCTAATGTCCTCACACAAACTGCAGAGGTCCAGGATTACATTACTTTAAATCACATCATCTTTAACTTCAGGCTTTTATTCGTCAAGCTTTAACTGGAATATGATTTCGACGAGAAAGCACGATGTCATTCAAACGTATATGCTTTAGGGGAATGTGCTTTCAAAACAAAAGCTTTATTGCTCTGCTGTGAATGTGAAGGTGAATCGCAGCAGAATGCTCCTCTGGGACATTAGAGATGTATTCAATCATATCTACTGGAAAGGTTCACAATGTTTCACGAAATATTATATGGGAGGCGTGTGGTGCAGTGGGTTGTGCGTTGATGTTGGGTTCAGGGGAGCACAGATTCAAACCCCACTGCAGTCAGCATGTCGTTGTGTCCCTGTGGCGCAGTGGTCTGTAGCACAGATTCAAACCCCACTGCAGTCAGCATGTCGTTGTGTCCCTGTGGCGCAGTGGTCTGTAGCACAGATTCAAACCCCACTGCAGTCAGCATGTCGTTGTGTCCCTGTGGCGCAGTGGTCTGTAGCACAGATTCAAACCCCACTGCAGTCAGCATGTCGTTGTGTCCCTGTGGCGCAGTGGACTGTAGCACAGGTTCAAACCCCACTGCAGTCAGCATGTCGATGTGTCCCTGTGGCGCAGTGGGCTGTAGCACAGGTTCAAACCCCACTGCAGTCAGCATGTCGATGTGTCCCTGAGACCCTTCATCCCAAAGTGCTCCTGTGGGGATTGCCCACAGTATTGAGTATATAAGTCGCTTTGGATAAAAGCGTCTAACAAGTGACGTGTAATGTAATATATTGATTTTTCGTAATATTAGAATGCATCTGTTCATTTATATTATTATATTACCTGATATACGTTAAAGGTAAATAGATTCAATTATATGTTATCTGTGCCCACTCCTGCAAGACATGATGGGAAGGAAAGGACGGTCTAATAGAAACCAATTACCCCCCAATCAGAGTCCTGAGGTGACACCAAGGAGAGAGTGTGTGTGTGTGTGTGTGTGTGTCCTCTGTGTCTGTGTGTGTGTGTGTGTGTGTGCGTGTGTGTGTCCTCTGTGTCTGTGTGTGTGTGTGTGTGTGTGTCCTCTGTGTGTGTGTGTGTGCGTGTGTGTGTGTGCGTCGTCTGTGTATGTGTATGTATGTGTGTGTGCGTGCGTGTGTGTGTGTGCGTGCGTGTGTGTGTGTCCTCTGTGTCTGTGTGTGTGTGTGTGTGTGCGTGCGTGCGTGTGTGTGTGCGTGTGTGTGTGCGTGCGTGTGTGTGTGCGTGCGTGTGTGTGTGTCCTCTGTGTCTCGCAGCCATTACCGCCTGTCTACCGGATGTAATGGATGATGCTATAAGAGTGTTTAGATGTGCGTGTGTGTGTGTGTTCAGGTGTGTGTGTGTGTGTGTGTTCACCTCCATCTCTCAGTAACGTCCTGTTACTCTCTCTCACTTTCTCTTTCATAGTTTCCTGACAGAGGACTTTGTGTGAGTTAGGTTTGAAAAAAACAAAATAATAAATAAAGTTTCTCATCCAAATCACTCATATATGGAACATTTAGATTTATTATTTATTGATTCATTAAAAATATTAGGGAATCCCAAAAACAGACAGGGGTCACGCTTCAGAAAGGGTTATCACACTGATCAGATGAGTCTTAAATCCATATACCACTTAGTCCCAAAGCACTCAGATCTATAGGTGATTACAGATTTACCCTAACTATATATCTCTACAGCTCTCTGCAGTCAGTCCTCACACACACGCACACGCACGCACACACACACACACACACGCACGCACACACACACGCACACACATGCACGCACACACAGACACGCACACAAACACACACGCACGCACACAAACACACACGCACGCACACACGCAAGCACACACACGCACGCACACAAACACACACGCAAGCACGCACGCACACACAAACACGCACGCACACACACACACGCACGCACACACACGCACACATACACACACGCACGCACGCACACACACATACACACACACACACACACGCACACACACACACACACGCACATTATTTATAGTGTATAGGTCCGGGGGAGATGGGAAACTAAACTCTACTTTTGCGGACAAACGCTTTGAAAACACATCCTACGAACTTCAACATTCCTCAATCCTTTTCCTAAAACATTTGTTTTGATCTTTCACAGACACTTGGTTCCTTCCCTGACATTTCCTAACCACCTTTCTCTCCCACTCCTCCAATGTTCCTTACCTTCCCTCCTAACAACTTTTTCCAACCACCTTTCCTCAACAATTTTGCCAACCACTTCACCTGACTACTTCTCCTAACATCTTTCCTAACCTCCTTTCTCAACCACTTCTCCTAACCACCTTTCCTAACCTCCTTTCTCAACCACTTCTCCTAACATCTTTCCTAACCTCCTTTCTCAACCACTTCTCCTAACTACCTTTCCTAACCACCTTTCTCAACCACTTCTCCTAACATCTTTCCTAACATCTTTCCTAACCATCTTTCTCATCCACTTCTCCTAACATCTTTCCTAACATCTTTCCTAACCACCTTTCTCCACTTCTCCTAACAACTTTCCTAACCACCTTTCTCAACCACTTCTCCTAACATCTTTCCTAACCACCTTTCTCAACCACTTCTCCTAACATCTTTCCTAACCACCTTTCTCAACCACTTCTCCTAAAAACTTTCCTAACCTAAAAACCTTTCCTAACAACCATGTGATTTGAGCCAACATTATTCTACCAATAAATGAGTTCCTGTGAAGATAAACCAGGTTAAACTCGTCTTCCTCTCTTCGTCCTGTGAAGATAAACCAGGTTAAACTCGTCTTCCTCTCTTCGTCCTGTGAAGATAAACCAGGTTAAACTCGTCTTCCTCTCCTCGTCCTGTGAAGATAAACCAGGTTAAACTCGTCTTCCTCTCTTCGTCCTGTGAAGATAAACCAGGTTAAACTCGTCTTCCTCTCTTCGTCCTGTGAAGATAAACCAGGTTAAACTCGTCTTCCTCTCCTCGTCCTGTGAAGATAAACCAGGTTAAACTCGTCTTCCTCTCTTCGTCCTGTGAAGATAAACCAGGTTAAACTCGTCTTCCTCTCTTCGTCCTGTGAAGATAAACCAGGTTAAACTCGTCTTCCTCTCTTCGTCCTGTGAAGATAAACCAGGTTAAACTCGTCTTCCTCTCTTCGTCCTGTGAAGATAAACCAGGTTAAACTCGTCTTCCTCTCCTCGTCCTGTGAAGATAAACCAGGTTAAACTCGTCTTCCTCTCTTCGTCCTGTGAAGATAAACCAGGTTAAACTCGTCTTCCTCTCTTCGTCCTGTGAAGATAAACCAGGTTAAACTCGTCTTCCTCTCTCGTCCTGTGAAGATAAACCAGGTTAAACTCGTCTTCCTCTCTTCGTCCTGTGAAGATAAACCAGGTTAAACTCGTCTTCCTCTCCTTCGTCCTGTGAAGATAAACCAGGTTAAACTCGTCTTCCTCTCTCGTCCTGTGAAGATAAACCAGGTTAAACTCGTCTTCCTCTCTTCGTCCTGTGAAGATAAACCAGGTTAAACTCGTCTTCCTCTCTCGTCCTGTGAAGATAAACCAGGTTAAACTCGTCTTCCTCTCTTCGTCCTGTGAAGATAAACCAGGTTAAACTCGTCTTCCTCTCTTCGTCCTGTGAAGATAAACCAGGTTAAACTCGTCTTCCTCTCCTCGTCCTGTGAAGATAAACCAGGTTAAACTCGTCTTCCTCTCTTCGTCCTGTGAAGATAAACCAGGTTAAACTCGTCTTCCTCTCTTCGTCCTGTGAAGATAAACCAGGTTAAACTCGTCTTCCTCTCCTCGTCCTGTGAAGATAAACCAGGTTAAACTCGTCTTCCTCTCTTCGTCCTGTGAAGATAAACCAGGTTAAACTCGTCTTCCTCTCTTCGTCCTGTGAAGATAAACCAGGTTAAACTCGTCTTCCTCTCTTCGTCCTGTGAAGATAAACCAGGTTAAACTCGTCTTCCTCTCTTCGTCCTGTGAAGATAAACCAGGTTAAACTCGTCTTCCTCTCCTCGTCCTGTGAAGATAAACCAGGTTAAACTCGTCTTCCTCTCTTCGTCCTGTGAAGATAAACCAGGTTAAACTCGTCTTCCTCTCTTCGTCCTGTGAAGATAAACCAGGTTAAACTCGTCTTCCTCTCCTCGTCCTGTGAAGATAAACCAGGTTAAACTCGTCTTCCTCTCTTCGTCCTGTGAAGATAAACCAGGTTAAACTCGTCTTCCTCTCCTCGTCCTGTGAAGATAAACCAGGTTAAACTCGTCTTCCTCTCTTCGTCCTGTGAAGATAAACCAGGTTAAACTCGTCTTCCTCTCTCGTCCTGTGAAGATAAACCAGGTTAAACTCGTCTTCCTCTCCTCGTCCTGTGAAGATAAACCAGGTTAAACTCGTCTTCCTCTCTTCGTCCTGTGAAGATAAACCAGGTTAAACTCGTCTTCCTCTCTTCGTCCTGTGAAGATAAACCAGGTTAAACTCGTCTTCCTCTCTTCGTCCTGTGAAGATAAACCAGGTTAAACTCGTCTTCCTCTCTTCGTCCTGTGAAGATAAACCAGGTTAAACTCGTCTTCCTCTCTCATCCTGTGAAGATAAACCAGGTTAAACTCGTCTTCCTCTCTTCGTCCTGTGAAGATAAACCAGGTTAAACTCGTCTTCCTCTCTTCGTCCTGTGAAGATAAACCAGGTTAAACTCGTCTTCTTCTCCTCGTCCTGTGAAGATAAACCAGGTTAAACTCGTCTTCCTCTCTCTCGTCCTGTGAAGATAAACCAGGTTAAACTCGTCTTCCTCTCTTCGTCCTGTGAAGATAAACCAGGTTAAACTCGTCTTCCTCTCTCATCCTGTGAAGATAAACCAGGTTAAACTCGTCTTCCTCTCTTTGTCCTGTGAAGATAAACCAGGTTAAACTCGTCTTCCTCTCCTCGTCCTGTGAAGATAAACCAGGTTAAACTCGTCTTCCTCTCTTCGTCCTGTGAAGATAAACCAGGTTAAACTCGTCTTCCTCTCTTTGTCCTGTGAAGATAAACCAGGTTAAACTCGTCTTCCTCTCTTCGTCCTGTGAAGATAAACCAGGTTAAACTCGTCTTCCTCTCTTCGTCCTGTGAAGATAAACCAGGTTAAACTCGTCTTCCTCTCTTTGTCCTGTGAAGATAAACCAGGTTAAACTCGTCTTCCTCTCTTCGTCCTGTGAAGATAAACCAGGTTAAACTCGTCTTCCTCTCCTCGTCCTGTGAAGATAAACCAGGTTAAACTCGTCTTCCTCTCTTGTCCTGTGAAGATAAACCAGGTTAAACTCGTCTTCCTCTCTTCGTCCTGTGAAGATAAACCAGGTTAAACTCGTCTTCCTCTCCTCGTCCTGTGAAGATAAACCAGGTTAAACTCGTCTTCCTCTCTTTGTCCTGTGAAGATAAACCAGGTTAAACTCGTCTTCCTCTCTTCGTCCTGTGAAGATAAACCAGGTTAAACTCGTCTTCCTCTCTTCGTTCTGTGAAGATAAACCAGGTTAAACTCATCTTCCTCTCTCGTCCTGTGAAGATAAACCAGGTTAAACTCGTCTTCCTCTCTTCGTCCTGTGAAGATAAACCAGGTTAAACTCGTCTTCCTCTCTTCGTCCTGTGAAGATAAACCAGGTTAAACTCGTCTTCCTCTCTCGTCCTGTGAAGATAAACCAGGTTAAACTCGTCTTCCTCTCTTCGTCCTGTGAAGATAAACCAGGTTAAACTCGTCTTCCTCTCTTCGTCCTGTGAAGATAAACCAGGTTAAACTCGTCTTCCTCTCTTCGTCCTGTGAAGATAAACCAGGTAAACTCGTCTTCCTCTCTTCGTCCTGTGAAGATAAACCAGGTTAAACTCGTCTTCCTCTCTTCGTCCTGTGAAGATAAACCAGGTTAAACTCGTCTTCCTCTCTTCGTCCTGTGAAGATAAACCAGGTTAAACTCGTCTTCCTCTCTTCGTCCTGTGAAGATAAACCAGGTTAAACTCGTCTTCCTCTCCTCGTCCTGTGAAGATAAACCAGGTTAAACTTGTCTTCCTCTCCTCGTCCTGTGAAGATAAACCAGGTTAAACTCGTCTTCGTCTCTTCGTCCTGTGAAGATAAACCAGGTTAAACTCGTCTTCCTCTCTTCGTCCTGTGAAGATAAACCAGGTTAAACTCGTCTTCCTCTCTCGTCCTGTGAAGATAAACCAGGTTAAACTCGTCTTCCTCTCTACGTCCTGTGAAGATAAACCAGGTTAAACTCGTCTTCCTCTCCTCGTCCTGTGAAGATAAACCAGGTTAAACTCGTCTTCCTCTCTTCGTCCTGTGAAGATAAACCAGGTTAAACTCGTCTTCCTCTCCTCGTCCTGTGAAGATAAACCAGGTTAAACTCGTCTTCCTCTCTTCGTCCTGTGAAGATAAACCAGGTTAAACTCGTCTTCCTCTCTCGTCCTGTGAAGATAAACCAGGTTAAACTCGTCTTCCTCTCCTCGTCCTGTGAAGATAAACCAGGTTAAACTCGTCTTCCTCTCTTCGTCCTGTGAAGATAAACCAGGTTAAACTCGTCTTCCTCTCCTCGTCCTGTGAAGATAAACCAGGTTAAACTCGTCTTCCTCTCTCGTCCTGTGAAGATAAACCAGGTTAAACTCGTCTTCCTCTCTCGTCCTGTGAAGATAAACCAGGTTAAACTCGTCTTCCTCTCTTCGTCCTGTGAAGATAAACCAGGTTAAACTCGTCTTCCTCTCTCGTCCTGTGAAGATAAACCAGGTTAAACTCGTCTTCCTCTCCTCGTCCTGTGAAGATAAACCAGGTTAAACTCGTCTTCCTCTCTTCGTCCTGTGAAGATAAACCAGGTTAAACTCGTCTTCCTCTCTCGTCCTGTGAAGATAAACCAGGTTAAACTCGTCTTCCTCTCTCGTCCTGTGAAGATAAACCAGGTTAAACTCGTCTTCCTCTCCTCATCCTGTGAAGATAAACCAGGTTAAACTCGTCTTCCTCTCTTCGTCCTGTGAAGATAAACCAGGTTAAACTCGTCTTCCTCTCTTCATCCTGTGAAGATAAACCAGGTTAAACTCGTCTTCCTCTCCTCGTCCTGTGAAGATAAACCAGGTTAAACTCGTCTTCCTCTCCTCGTCCTGTGAAGATAAACCAGGTTAAACTCGTCTTCCTCTCCTCGTCCTGTGAAGATAAACCAGGTTAAACTTGTCTTCCTCTCCTCGTCCTGTGAAGATAAACCAGGTTAAACTCGTCTTCCTCTCCTCGTCCTGTGAAGATAAACCAGGTTAAACTCGTCTTCCTCTCTTCGTCCTGTGAAGATAAACCAGGTTAAACTCGTCTTCCTCTCCTCGTCCTGTGAAGATAAACCAGGTTAAACTCGTCTTCCTCTCTTCGTCCTGTGAAGATAAACCAGTTAAACTCGTCTTCCTCTCTTCGTCCTGTGAAGATAAACCAGGTTAAACTCGTCTTCCTCTCTTCGTCCTGTGAAGATAAACCAGGTTAAACTCGTCTTCCTCTCTTCGTCCTGTGAAGATAAACCAGGTTAAACTCGTCTTCCTCTCTTCGTCCTGTGAAGATAAACCAGGTTAAACTCGTCTTCCTCTCCTCGTCCTGTGAAGATAAACCAGGTTAAACTCGTCTTCCTCTCTTCGTCCTGTGAAGATAAACCAGGTTAAACTCGTCTTCCTCTCCTCGTCCTGTGAAGATAAACCAGGTTAAACTCGTCTTCCTCTCCTCGTCCTGTGAAGATAAACCAGGTTAAACTCGTCTTCCTCTCTTCGTCCTGAGAAGATAAACCAGGTTAAACTCGTCTTCCTCTCTTCGTCCTGTGAAGATAAACCAGGTTAAACTCGTCTTCCTCTCTTCGTCCTGTGAAGATAAACCAGGTTAAACTCGTCTTCCTCTCTTCGTCCTGTGAAGATAAACCAGGTTAAACTCGTCTTCCTCTCTTCGTCCTGTGAAGATAAACCAGGTTAAACTCGTCTTCCTCTCTTCGTCCTGTGAAGATAAACCAGGTTAAACTCGTCTTCCTCTCCTCGTCCTGTGAAGATAAACCAGGTTAAACTCGTCTTCCTCTCTTCGTCCTGTGAAGATAAACCAGGTTAAACTCGTCTTCCTCTCCTCGTCCTGTGAAGATAAACCAGGTTAAACTCGTCTTCCTCTCTTCGTCCTGTGAAGATAAACCAGGTTAAACTCGTCTTCCTCTCTTCGTCCTGTGAAGATAAACCAGGTTAAACTCGTCTTCCTCTCTTTGTCCTGTGAAGATAAACCAGGTTAAACTCGTCTTCCTCTCTTCGTCCTGTGAAGATAAAGGTTAAACTCGTCTTCCTCTCCTCGTCCTGTGAAGATAAACCAGGTTAAACTCGTCTTCCTCTCTTCGTCCTGTGAAGATAAACCAGGTAAAACTCGTCTTCCTCTCTTCGTCCTGTGAAGATAAACCAGGTTAAACTCGTCTTCCTCTCTTCGTCCTGTGAAGATAAACCAGGTTAAACTCGTCTTCCTCTCCTCGTCCTGTGAAGATAAACCAGGTTAAACTCGTCTTCCTCTCTTCGTCCTGTGAAGATAAACCAGGTTAAACTCGTCTTCCTCTCTCGTCCTGTGAAGATAAACCAGGTTAAACTCGTCTTCCTCTCTTCGTCCTGTGAAGATAAACCAGTTAAACTCGTCTTCCTCTCCTCGTCCTGTGAAGATAAACCAGTTAAACTCGTCTTCCTCTCTCGTCCTGTGAAGATAAACCAGGTTAAACTCGTCTTCCTCTCCTCGTCCTGTGAAGATAAACCAGGTTAAACTCGTCTTCCTCTCTTCGTCCTGTGAAGATAACCAGGTTAAACTCATCTTCCTCTCCTCATCCTGTGAAGATAAACCAGGTTAAACTCGTCTTCCTCTCTTCGTCCTGTGAAGATAAACCAGGTTAAACTCGTCTTCCTCTCCTCGTCCTGTGAAGATAAACCAGGTTAAACTCGTCTTCCTCTCTTCGTCCTGTGAAGATAAACCAGGTTAAACTCGTCTTCCTCTCTTCGTCCTGTGAAGATAAACCAGGTTAAACTCGTCTTCCTCTCTCGTCCTGTGAAGATAAACCAGGTTAAACTCGTCTTCCTCTCCTCGTCCTGTGAAGATAAACCAGGTTAAACTCGTCTTCCTCTCTTCGTCCTGTGAAGATAAACCAGGTTAAACTCGTCTTCCTCTCTTCGTCCTGTGAAGATAAACCAGGTTAAACTCGTCTTCCTCTCCTCGTCCTGTGAAGATAAACCAGGTTAAACTCGTCTTCCTCTCGTCCTTGAAGATAAACCAGGTTAAACTCGTCTTCCTCTCTTCGTCCTGTGAAGATAAACCAGGTTAAACTCGTCTTCCTCTCTTCGTCCTGTGAAGATAAACCAGGTTAAACTCGTCTTCCTCTCTTCGTCCTGTGAATATAAACCAGGTTAAACTCGTCTTCCTCTCTTCGTCCTGTGAAGATAAACCAGGTTAAACTCATCTTCCTCTCTTCGTCCTGTGAAGATAAACCAGGTTAAACTCGTCTTCCTCTCTTCGTCCTGTGAAGATAAACCAGGTTAAACTTGTCTCCTCTCCTCGTCCTGTGAAGATAAACCAGGTTAAACTCGTCTTCCTCTCCTCGTCCTGTGAAGATAAACCAGGTTAAACTCGTCTTCTCTCTTCGTCCTGTGAAGATAAACCAGGTTAAACTCGTCTTCCTCTCTTCGTCCTGTGAAGATAACCAGGTTAAACTCGTCTTCCTCTCTTCGTCCTGTGAAGATAAACCAGGTTAAACTCGTCTTCCTCTCTCGTCCTGTGAAGATAAACCAGGTTAAACTTGTCTTCCTCTCCTCGTCCTGTGAAGATAAACCAGGTTAAACTCGTCTTCGTCTCTTCGTCCTGTGAAGATAAACCAGGTTAAACTCGTCTTCCTCTCTTCGTCCTGTGAAGATAAACCAGGTTAAACTCGTCTTCCTCTCCTCGTCCTGTGAAGATAAACCAGGTTAAACTCGTCTTCCTCTCTACGTCCTGTGAAGATAAACCAGGTTAAATCGTCTTCCTCTCTTCGTCCTGTGAAGATAAACCAGGTTAAACTCGTCTTCCTCTCTTCGTCCTGTGAAGATAAACCAGTTAAAATCGTCTTCTCTCTTCGTCCTGTGAAGATAAACCAGGTTAAACTCGTCTTCCTCTCTTCGTCCTGTGAAGATAAACCAGGTTAAACTCGTCTTCCTCTCCTCGTCCTGTGAAGATAAACCAGGTTAAACTCGTCTTCCTCTCTACGTCCTGTGAAGATAAACCAGGTTAAACTCGTCTTCCTCTCTTCGTCCTGTGAAGATAAACCAGGTTAAACTCGTCTTCCTCTCTTCGTCCTGTGAAGATAAACCAGGTTAAACTCGTCTTCCTCTCTTCGTCCTGTGAAGATAAACCAGGTTAAACTCGTCTTCCTCTCTTCGTCCTGTGAAGATAAACCAGGTTAAACTCGTCTTCCTCTCCTCGTCCTGTAAAGATAAACAGGTTAAACTCGTCTTCCTCTCTCGTCCTGTGAAGATAAACCAGGTTAAACTCGTCTTCCTCTCTTCGTCCTGTGAAGATAAACCAGGTTAAACTCGTCTTCCTCTCTTCGTCCTGTGAAGATAAACCAGGTTAAACTCGTCTTCCTCTCCTCGTCCTGTGAAGATAAACCAGGTTAAACTCGTCTTCCTCTCCTCGTCCTGTGAAGATAAACCAGGTTAAACTCGTCTTCCTCTCTTCGTCCTGTGAAGATACCAGGTTAAACTCGTCTTCCACTCTTCGTCCTGTGAAGATAAACCAGGTTAAACTCGTCTTCCTCTCTTCGTCCTGTGAAGATAAACCAGGTTAAACTCGTCTTCCTCTCTTCGTCCTGTGAAGATAACCAGGTTAAACTCGTCTTCCTCTCCTCGTCCTGTGAAGATAAACCAGGTTAAACTCGTCTTCCTCTCCTCGTCCTGTGAAGATAAACCAGGTTAAACTCGTCTTCCTCTCCTCGTCCTGTGAAGATAAACCAGGTTAAACTCGTCTTCCTCTCTTCGTCCTGTGAAGATAAACCAGGTTAAACTCGTCTCCCTCTCTCGTCCTGTGAAGATAAACCAGGTTAAACTCGTCTTCCTCTCCTCGTCCTGTGAAGATAAACCAGGTTAAACTCGTCTTCCTCTCTTCTCCTGTGAAGATAAACCAGGTTAAACTCGTCTTCCTCTCCTCGTCCTGTGAAGATAAACCAGGTTAAACTCGTCTTCCTCTCCTCGTCCTGTGAAGATAAACCAGGTTAAACTCGTCTTCCTCTCTTCGTCCTGTGAAGATAAAACCAGGTTAAACTCGTCTTCCTCTCTTCATCCTGTGAAGATAAACCAGGTTAAACTCGTCTTCCTCTCTTCGTCCCTGTGAAGATAAACCAGGTTAAACTCGTCTTCCTCTCTTCGTCCTGTGAAGATAACCAGGTTAAACTCGTCTTCCTCTCTCGTCCTGTGAAGATAAACCAGGTTAAACTCGTCTTCCCTCTTCGTCCTGTGAAGATAAACCAGGTTAAACTCGTCTTCCTCTCTTCGTCCTGTGAAGATAAACCAGGTTAAACTCGTCTTCCTCTCCTCGTCCTGTGAAGATAAACCAGGTTAAACTCGTCTTCCTCTCTTCGTCCTGTGAAGATAAACCAGGTTAAACTCGTCTTCCTCTCCTCGTCCTGTGAAGATAAACCAGGTTAAACTCGTCTTCCTCCCTCGTCCTGTGAAGATAAACCAGGTTAAACTCGTCTTCCTCTCTTCGTCCTGAGAAGATAAACCAGGTTAAACTCGTCTTCCTCTCTCGTCCTGTGAAGATAAACCAGGTTAAACTCGTCTTCCTCTCTTCGTCCTGTGAAGATAACCAGGTTAAACTCGTCTTCCTCTCTTCGTCCTGTGAAGATAAACCAGGTTAAACTCGTCTTCCTCTCTCGTCCTGTGAAGATAAACCAGTTAAACTCGTCTTCCTCTCCTCGTCCTGTGAAGATAAACCAGGTTAAACTCGTCTTCCTCTCGTCCTGTGAAGATAAACCAGGTTAAACTCGTCTTCCTCTCTTCGTCCTGTGAAGATAAACCAGGTTAAACTCGTCTTCCTCTCTCGTCCTGTGAAGATAAACCAGGTTAAACTCGTCTTCCTCTCTTCGTCCTGTGAAGATAAACCAGGTTAAACTCGTCTTCCTCTCTTCGTCCTGTGAAGATAAACCAGGTTAAACTCGTCTTCCTCTCTTCGTCCTGTGAAGATAAACCAGGTTAAACTCGTCTTCCTCTCTTCGTCCTGTGAAGATAACCAGGTTAAACTCGTCTTCCTCTCTTCGTCCTGTGAAGATAAACCAGGTTAAACTCGTCTTCCTCTCTTCGTCCTGTGAAGATAAACCAGGTTAAACTCGTCTTCCTCTCCTTCGTCCTGTGAAGATAAACCAGGTTAAACTCGTCTTCCTCTCTTCGTCCTGTGAAGATAAACCAGGTTAAACTCGTCTTCCTCTCTTTCCTGTGAAGATAAACCAGGTTAAACTCGTCTTCCTCTCTCGTCCTGTGAAGATAAACCAGGTTAAACTCGTCTTCCTCTCTTCGTCCTGTGAAGATAAACCAGGTTAAACTCGTCTTCCTCTCTTCGTCCTGTGAAGATAAACCAGGTTAAACTCGTCTTCCTCTCTCGTCCTGTGAAGATAAACCAGGTTAAACTCGTCTTCCTCTCTTCGTCCTGTGAAGATAAACCAGGTTAAACTCGTCTTCCTCTCTTCGTCCTGTTAAGATAAACCAGGTTAAACTCGTCTTCCTCTCTTCGTCCTGTGAAGATAAACCAGGTTAAACTCGTCTCCTCTCTTCGTCCTGTGAAGATAACCAGGTTAAACTCGTCTTCCTCTCCTCGTCCTGTGAAGATAAACCAGGTTAAACTCGTCTTCCTCTCCTCGTCCTGTGAAGATAAACCAGGTTAAACTCGTCTTCCTCTCTTCGTCCTGTGAAGATAAACCAGGTTAAACTCATCTTCCTCTCCTCATCCTGTGAAGATATAAACCAGGTTAAACTCGTCTTCCTCTCTCGTCCTGTGAAGATAAACCAGGTTAAACTCGTCTTCCTCTCTCGTCCTGTGAAGATAAACCAGGTTAAACTCGTCTTCCTCTCTTCGTCCTGTGAAGATAAACCAGGTTAAACTCGTCTTCCTCTCTTCGTCTGTGAAGATAAACCAGGTTAAAACTCGTCTTCCTCTCCTCGTCCTGTGAAGATAAACCAGGTTAAACTCATCTTCCTCTCTTCGTCCTGTGAAGATAAACCAGGTTAAACTCGTCTTCCTCTCCTCGTCCTGTGAAGATAAACCAGGTTAAACTCGTCTTCCTCTCCTCGTCCTGTGAAGATAAACCAGGTTAAACTCATCTTCCTCTCTTCGTCCTGTGAAGATAAACCAGGTTAAACTCGTCTTCCTCTCTTCGTCCTGTGAAGATAAACCAGGTTAACTCGTCTTCCTCTCTTCGTCCTGTGAAGATAAACCAGGTTAAACTCGTCTTCCTCTCCTTCGTCCTGTGAAGATAAACCAGGTTAAACTCGTCTTCCTCTCTACGTCCTGTGAAGATAAACCAGGTTAAACTCGTCTTCCTCTCTTCGTCCTGTGAAGATAAACCAGGTTAAACTCGTCTTCCTCTCTTCGTCCTGTGAAGATAAACCAGGTTAAACTCGTCTTCCTCTCTTCGTCCTGTGAAGATAACCAGGTTAAACTCGTCTTCCTCTCTTCGTCCTGTGAAGATAAACCAGGTTAAACTCGTCTCTTCTCCTCGTCCTGTAAAGATAAACCAGGTTAAACTCGTCTTCCTCTCTTCGTCCTGTGAAGATAAACCAGGTTAAACTCGTCTTCCTCTCTTCGTCCTGTGAAGATAAACCAGGTTAAACTCGTCTTCCTCTCTTCGTCCTGTGAAGATAAACCAGGTAAAACTCGTCTTCCTCTCTTCGTCCTGTGAAGATAAACCAGGTTAAACTCGTCTTCCACTCTTCGTCCTGTGAAGATAAACCAGGTTAAACTCGTCTTCCTCTCTTCGTCCTGTGAAGATAAACCAGGTTAAACTCGTCTTCCTCCTCGTCCTGTGAAGATAAACCAGGTTAAACTCGTCTTCCTCTCCTCGTCCTGTGAAGATAAACCAGGTTAAACTCGTCTTCCTCTCCTCGTCCTGTGAAGATAAACCAGGTTAAACTCGTCTTCCTCTCCTCGTCCTGTGAAGATAAACCAGGTTAAACTCGTCTTCCTCTCTCGTCCTGTGAAGATAAACCAGGTTAAACTCGTCTTCCTCTCTTCGTCCTGTGAAGATAAACCAGGTTAAACTCGTCTTCCTCTCCTTCGTCCTGTGAAGATAAACCAGGTTAAACTCGTCTTCCTCTCTTCGTCCTGTGAAGATAAACCAGGTTAAACTCGTCTTCCTCTCTCGTCCTGTGAAGATAACCAGGTTAAACTCGTCTTCCTCTCTTCGTCCTGTGAAGATAAACCAGGTTAAACTCGTCTTCCTCTCTTCGTCCTGTGAAGATAAACCAGGTTAAACTCGTCTTCCTCTCTCGTCCTGTGAAGATAAACCAGGTTAAACTCGTCTTCCTCTCTTCGTCCTGTGAAGATAAACCAGGTTAAACTCGTCTTCCTCTCTTCGTCCTGTGAAGATAAACCAGGTTAAACTCGTCTTCCTCTCTTCGTCCTGTGAAGATAAACCAGGTTAAACTCGTCTTCCTCTCCTCGTCCTGTGAAGATAAACCAGGTTAAACTCGTCTTCCTCTCTCGTCCTGTGAAGATAAACCAGGTTAAACTCGTCTTCCTCTCTTCGTCCTGTGAAGATAAACCAGGTTAAACTCGTCTTCCTCTCCTCGTCCTGTGAAGATAAACCAGGTTAAACTCGTCTTCCTCTCTTCGTCCTGTGAAGATAAACCAGGTTAAACTCGTCTTCCTCTCTTCGTCCTGTGAAGATAAAACCAGGTTAAACTCGTCTTCCTCTCTTCGTCCTGTGAAGATAAACCAGGTTAAACTCGTCTTCCTCTCTTCGTCCTGTGAAGATAAACCAGGTTAAACTCGTCTTCCTCTCTTCGTCCTGTGAAGATAAACCAGGTTAAACTCGTCTTCCTCTCTTCGTCCTGTGAAGATAAACCAGGTTAAACTCGTCTTCCTCTCCTCGTCCTGTGAAGATAAACCAGGTTAAACTCGTCTTCCTCTCTTCGTCCTGTGAAGATAAACCAGGTTAAACTCGTCTTCCTCTCCTCGTCCTGTGAAGATAAACCAGGTTAAACTCGTCTTCCTCTCTTCGTCCTGTGAAGATAAACCAGGTTAAACTCGTCTTCCTCTCTTCGTCCTGTGAAGATAAACCAGGTTAAACTCGTCTTCCTCTCTTCGTCCTGTGAAGATAAACCAGGTTAAACTCGTCTTCCTCTATTCGTCCTGTGAAGATAAACCAGGTTAAACTCGTCTTCCTCTCCTCGTCCTGTGAAGATAAACCAGGTTAAACTCGTCTTCCTCTCCTCGTCCTGTGAAGATAAACCAGGTTAAACTCGTCTTCCTCTCTTCGTCCTGTGAAGATAAACCAGGTTAAACTCGTCTTCCTCTCCTCGTCCTGTGAAGATAAACCAGGTTAAACTCGTCTTCCTCTCTTCGTCCTGTGAAGATAAACCAGGTTAAACTCGTCTTCCTCTCTTCGTCCTGTGAAGATAAACCAGGTTAAACTCGTCTTCCTCTCTTCGTCCTGTGAAGATAAACCAGGTTAAACTCGTCTTCCTCTCTTCGTCCTGTGAAGATAAACCAGGTTAAACTCGTCTTCCTCTCCTCGTCCTGTGAAGATAAACCAGGTTAAACTCGTCTTCCTCTCTTCGTCCTGTGAAGATAAACCAGGTTAAACTCGTCTTCCTCTCTTCGTCCTGTGAAGATAAACCAGGTTAAACTCGTCTTCCTCTCTTCGTCCTGTGAAGATAAACCAGGTTAAACTCGTCTTCCTCTCTTCGTCCTGTGAAGATAAACCAGGTTAAACTCGTCTTCCTCTCTTCGTCCTGTGAAGATAAACCAGGTTAAACTCGTCTTCCTCTCCTCGTCCTGTGAAGATAAACCAGGTTAAACTCGTCTTCCTCTCTTCGTCCTGTGAAGATAAACCAGGTTAAACTCGTCTTCCTCTCTTCGTCCTGTGAAGATAAACCAGGTTAAACTCGTCTTCCTCTCTTCGTCCTGTGAAGATAAACCAGGTTAAACTCGTCTTCCTCTATTCGTCCTGTGAAGATAAACCAGGTTAAACTCGTCTTCCTCTCCTCGTCCTGTGAAGATAAACCAGGTTAAACTCGTCTTCCTCTCCTCGTCCTGTGAAGATAAACCAGGTTAAACTCGTCTTCCTCTCTTCGTCCTGTGAAGATAAACCAGGTTAAACTCGTCTTCCTCTCTCGTCCTGTGAAGATAAACCAGGTTAAACTCGTCTTCCTCTCTTCGTCCTGTGAAGATAAACCAGGTTAAACTCGTCTTCCTCTCTTCGTCCTGTGAAGATAAACCAGGTTAAACTCGTCTTCCTCTCTTCGTCCTGTGAAGATAAACCAGGTTAAACTCGTCTTCCTCTCTTCGTCCTGTGAAGATAAACCAGGTTAAACTCGTCTTCCTCTCCTCGTCCTGTGAAGATAAACCAGGTTAAACTCGTCTTCCTCTCTTCGTCCTGTGAAGATAAACCAGGTTAAACTCGTCTTCCTCTCTTCGTCCTGTGAAGATAAACCAGGTTAACTCGTCTTCCTCTCTTCGTCCTGTGAAGATAAACCAGGTTAAACTCGTCTTCCTCTATTCGTCCTGTGAAGATAAACCAGGTTAAACTCGTCTTCCTCTCCTCGTCCTGTGAAGATAAACCAGGTTAAACTCGTCTTCCTCTCCTCGTCCTGTGAAGATAAACCAGGTTAAACTCGTCTTCCTCTCTTCGTCCTGTGAAGATAAACCAGGTTAAACTCGTCTTCCTCTCTTCGTCCTGTGAAGATAAACCAGGTTAAACTCGTCTTCCTCTCCTCGTCCTGTGAAGATAAACCAGGTTAAACTCGTCTTCCTCTCTTCGTCCTGTGAAGATAAACCAGGTTAAACTCGTCTTCCTCTCTTCGTCCTGTGAAGATAAACCAGGTTAAACTCGTCTTCCTCTCCTCGTCCTGTGAAGATAAACCAGGTTAAACTCGTCTTCCTCTCCTCGTCCTGTGAAGATAAACCAGGTTAAACTCGTCTTCCTCTCTTCATCCTGTGAAGATAAACCAGGTTAAACTCGTCTTCCTCTCCTCGTCCTGTGAAGATAAACCAGGTTAAACTCGTCTTCCTCTCTTCGTCCTGTGAAGATAAACCATGTTAAACTCATCTTCCTCTCTCGTCCTGTGAAGATAAACCAGGTTAAACTCGTCTTCCTCTCTTCGTCCTGTGAAGATAAACCAGGTTAAACTCGTCTTCCTCTCCTCGTCCTGTGAAGATAAACCAGGTTAAACTCGTCTTCCTCTCTTCGTCCTGTGAAGATAAACCAGGTTAAACTCGTCTTCCTCTCTCGTCCTGTGAAGATAAACCAGGTTAAACTCGTCTTCCTCTCTTCGTCCTGTGAAGATAAACCAGGTTAAACTCGTCTTCCTCTCTCGTCCTGTGAAGATAAACCAGGTTAAACTCGTCTTCCTCTCTTCGTCCTGTGAAGATAAACCAGGTTAAACTCGTCTTCCTCTCCTCGTCCTGTGAAGATAAACCAGGTTAAACTCGTCTTCCTCTCTCGTCCTGTGAAGATAAACCAGGTTAAACTCGTCTTCCTCTCTTCGTCCTGTGAAGATAAACCAGGTTAAACTCGTCTTCCTCTCCTCGTCCTGTGAAGATAAACCAGGTTAAACTCGTCTTCTTCTCCTCGTCCTGTGAAGATAAACCAGGTTAAACTCGTCTTCTCTCTCGTCCTGTGAAGATAAACCAGGTTAAACTCGTCTTCCTCTCTTCGTCCTGTGAAGATAAACCAGGTTAAACTCGTCTTCCTCCTCGTCCTGTGAAGATAAACCAGGTTAAACTCGTCTTCCTCTCCTCGTCCTGTGAAGATAAACCAGGTTAAACTCGTCTTCCTCTCCTCGTCCTGTGAAGATAAACCAGGTTAAACTCGTCTTCCTCTCTCGTCCTGTGAAGATAAACCAGGTTAAACTCGTCTTCCTCTCTTCGTCCTGTGAAGATAAACCAGGTTAAACTCGTCTTCCTCTCTTCGTCCTGTGAAGATAAACCAGGTTAAACTCGTCTTCCTCTCTCGTCCTGTGAAGATAAACCAGGTTAAACTCGTCTTCCTCTCCTCGTCCTGTGAAGATAAACCAGGTTAAACTCGTCTTCCTCTCTTCGTCCTGTGAAGATAAACCAGGTTAAACTCGTCTTCCTCTCTTCGTCCTGTGAAGATAAACCAGGTTAAACTCGTCTTCCTCTCTTCGTCCTGTGAAGATAAACCAGGTTAAACTCGTCTTCCTCTATTCGTCCTGTGAAGATAAACCAGGTTAAACTCGTCTTCCTCTCCTCGTCCTGTGAAGATAAACCAGGTTAAACTCGTCTTCCTCTCCTCGTCCTGTGAAGATAAACCAGGTTAAACTCGTCTTCCTCTCTTCGTCCTGTGAAGATAAACCAGGTTAAACTCGTCTTCCTCTCCTCGTCCTGTGAAGATAAACCAGGTTAAACTCGTCTTCCTCTCTTCGTCCTGTGAAGATAAACCAGGTTAAACTCGTCTTCCTCTCTTCGTCCTGTGAAGATAAACCAGGTTAAACTCGTCTTCCTCTCTTCGTCCTGTGAAGATAAACCAGGTTAAACTCGTCTTCCTCTCTTCGTCCTGTGAAGATAAACCAGGTTAAACTCGTCTTCCTCTCTCGTCCTGTGAAGATAAACCAGGTTAAACTCGTCTTCCTCTCTTCGTCCTGTGAAGATAAACCAGGTTAAACTCGTCTTCCTCTCTTCGTCCTGTGAAGATAAACCAGGTTAAACTCGTCTTCCTCTCTTCGTCCTGTGAAGATAAACCAGGTTAAACTCGTCTTCCTCTCTTCGTCCTGTGAAGATAAACCAGGTTAAACTCGTCTTCCTCTCTTCGTCCTGTGAAGATAAACCAGGTTAAACTCGTCTTCCTCTCTTCGTCCTGTGAAGATAAACCAGGTTAAACTCGTCTTCCTCTCCTCGTCCTGTGAAGATAAACCAGGTTAAACTCGTCTTCCTCTCTTCGTCCTGTGAAGATAAACCAGGTTAAACTCGTCTTCCTCTCTTCGTCCTGTGAAGATAAACCAGGTTAAACTCGTCTTCCTCTCTTCGTCCTGTGAAGATAAACCAGGTTAAACTCGTCTTCCTCTATTCGTCCTGTGAAGATAAACCAGGTTAAACTCGTCTTCCTCTCCTCGTCCTGTGAAGATAAACCAGGTTAAACTCGTCTTCCTCTCCTCGTCCTGTGAAGATAAACCAGGTTAAACTCGTCCTCTCTTCGTCCTGTGAAGATAAACCAGGTTAAACTCGTCTTCCTCTCTCGTCCTGTGAAGATAAACCAGGTTAAACTCGTCTTCCTCTCTTCGTCCTGTGAAGATAAACCAGGTTAAACTCGTCTTCCTCTCTTCGTCCTGTGAAGATAAACCAGGTTAAACTCGTCTTCCTCTCTTCGTCCTGTGAAGATAAACCAGGTTAAACTCGTCTTCCTCTCTTCGTCCTGTGAAGATAAACCAGGTTAAACTCGTCTTCCTCTATTCGTCCTGTGAAGATAAACCAGGTTAAACTCGTCTTCCTCTCTCGTCCTGTGAAGATAAACCAGGTTAAACTCGTCTTCCTCTCTTCGTCCTGTGAAGATAAACCAGGTTAAACTCGTCTTCCTCTCTTCGTCCTGTGAAGATAAACCAGGTTAAACTCGTCTTCCTCTCCTCGTCCTGTGAAGATAAACCAGGTTAAACTCGTCTTCCTCTCTTCGTCCTGTGAAGATAAACCAGGTTAAACTCGTCTTCCTCTCTTCGTCCTGTGAAGATAAACCAGGTTAAACTCGTCTTCCTCTCCTCGTCCTGTGAAGATAAACCAGGTTAAACTCGTCTTCCTCTCCTCGTCCTGTGAAGATAACCAGGTTAAACTCGTCTTCCTCTCTTCATCCTGTGAAGATAAACCAGGTTAAACTCGTCTTCCTCTCCTCGTCCTGTGAAGATAAACCAGGTTAAACTCGTCTTCCTCTCTTCGTCCTGTGAAGATAAACCATGTTAAACTCATCTTCCTCTCTTCGTCCTGTGAAGATAAACCAGGTTAAACTCGTCTTCCTCTCTTCGTCCTGTGAAGATAAACCAGGTTAAACTCGTCTTCCTCTCCTCGTCCTGTGAAGATAAACCAGGTTAAACTCGTCTTCCTCTCTTCGTCCTGTGAAGATAAACCAGGTTAAACTCGTCTTCCTCTCTTCGTCCTGTGAAGATAAACCAGGTTAAACTCGTCTTCCTCTCTCGTCCTGTGAAGATAAACCAGGTTAAACTCGTCTTCCTCTCTCGTCCTGTGAAGATAAACCAGGTTAAACTCGTCTTCCTCTCTTCGTCCTGTGAAGATAAACCAGGTTAAACTCGTCTTCCTCTCCTCGTCCTGTGAAGATAAACCAGGTTAAACTCGTCTTCCTCTCCTCGTCCTGTGAAGATAAACCAGGTTAAACTCGTCTTCCTCTCTTCGTCCTGTGAAGATAAACCAGGTTAAACTCGTCTTCCTCTCCTCGTCCTGTGAAGATAAACCAGGTTAAACTCGTCTTCTTCTCCTCGTCCTGTGAAGATAAACCAGGTTAAACTCGTCTTCTTCTCCTCGTCCTGTGAAGATAAACCAGGTTAAACTCGTCTTCCTCTCTTCGTCCTGTGAAGATAAACCAGGTTAAACTCGTCTTCCTCTCCTCGTCCTGTGAAGATAAACCAGGTTAAACTCGTCTTCCTCTCTTCGTCCTGTGAAGATAAACCAGGTTAAACTCGTCTTCCTCTCCTCGTCCTGTGAAGATAAACCAGGTTAAACTCGTCTTCCTCTCCTCGTCCTGTGAAGATAAACCAGGTTAAACTCGTCTTCCTCTCTTCGTCCTGTGAAGATAAACCAGGTTAAACTCGTCTTCCTCTCTTCGTCCTGTGAAGATAAACCAGGTTAAACTCGTCTTCCTCTCCTCGTCCTGTGAAGATAAACCAGGTTAAACTCGTCTTCCTCTCCTCGTCCTGTGAAGATAAACCAGGTTAAACTCGTCTTCCTCTCTTCGTCCTGTGAAGATAAACCAGGTTAAACTCGTCTTCCTCTCTTCGTCCTGTGAAGATAAACCAGGTTAAACTCGTCTTCCTCTTCGTCCTGTGAAGATAAACCAGGTTAAACTCGTCTTCCTCTCTTCGTCCTGTGAAGATAAACCAGGTTAAACTCGTCTTCCTCTCTTCGTCCTGTGAAGATAAACCAGGTTAAACTCATCTTCCTCTCTTCGTCCTGTGAAGATAAACCAGGTTAAACTCGTCTTCCTCTCTTCGTCCTGTGAAGATAAACCAGGTTAAACTCGTCTTCCTCTCTTCGTCCTGTGAAGATAAACCAGGTTAAACTCGTCTTCCTCTCCTCGTCCTGTGAAGATAAACCAGGTTAAACTCGTCTTCCTCTCTTCGTCCTGTGAAGATAAACCAGGTTAAACTCGTCTTCCTCTCCTCGTCCTGTGAAGATAAACCAGGTTAAACTCGTCTTCCTCTCCTCGTCCTGTGAAGATAAACCAGGTTAAACTCGTCTTCCTCTCTTCGTCCTGTGAAGATAAACCAGGTTAAACTCGTCTTCCTCTCTTCGTCCTGTGAAGATAAACCAGGTTAAACTCGTCTTCCTCTCTTCGTCCTGTGAAGATAAACCAGGTTAAACTCGTCTTCCTCTCTTCATCCTGTGAAGATAAACCAGGTTAAACTCGTCTTCCTCTCTTCGTCCTGTGAAGATAAACCAGGTTAAACTCGTCTTCCTCTCTTCGTCCTGTGAAGATAAACCAGGTTAAACTCGTCTTCCTCTCTTCGTCCTGTGAAGATAAACCAGGTTAAACTCGTCTTCCTCTCTTCGTCCTGTGAAGATAAACCAGGTTAAACTCGTCTTCCTCTCTTCGTCCTGTGAAGATAAACCAGGTTAAACTCGTCTTCCTCTCTTCGTCCTGTGAAGATAAATCAGGTTAAACTCGTCTTCCTCTCCTCGTCCTGTGAAGATAAACCAGGTTAAACTCGTCTTCCTCTCTTCGTCCTGTGAAGATAAACCAGGTTAAACTCGTCTTCCTCTCCTCGTCCTGTGAAGATAAACCAGGTTAAACTCGTCTTCCTCTCTTCGTCCTGTGAAGATAAACCAGGTTAAACTCGTCTTCCTCTCTTCGTCCTGTGAAGATAAACCAGGTTAAACTCGTCTTCCTCTCTTCGTCCTGTGAAGATAAACCATGTTAAACTCGTCTTCCTCTCTTCGTCCTGTGAAGATAAACCATGTTAAACTCGTCTTCCTCTCTTCGTCCTGTGAAGATAAACCAGGTTAAACTCGTCTTCCTCTCTTCGTCCTGTGAAGATAAACCAGGTTAAACTCGTCTTCCTCTCTTCGTCCTGTGAAGATAAACCAGGTTAAACTCGTCTTCCTCTCTCGTCCTGTGAAGATAAACCAGGTTAAACTCGTTCTTCCTCTCTTCTGACCTGTGAAGATAAACCAGGTTAAACTCGTCTTCCTTCTCCTCGTCCTGTGAAGATAAACCAGGTTAAACTCGTCTTCCTCTCATCGTCCTGTGAAGATAAACCAGGTTAACTCGTCTTCCTCTCCTCGTCCTGTGAAGATAAACCAGGTTAAACTCGTCTTCCTCTCTTCGTCCTGTGAAGATAAACCAGGTTGAACTCGTCTTCCTCTCTTCGTCCTGTGAAGATAAACCAGGTTGAACTCGTCTTCCTCTCTTCGTCCTGTGAAGATAAACCAGGTTAAACTCGTCTTCCTCTCTTCGTCCTGTGAAGATAAACCAGGTTAAACTCGTCTTCCTCTCTTCGTCCTGTGAAGATAAACCAGGTTAAACTCGTCTTCCTCTCTTCATCCTGTGAAGATAAACCAGGTTAAACTCGTCTTCCTCTCCTCGTCCTGTGAAGATAAACCAGGTTAAACTCGTCTTCCTCTCCTCGTCCTGTGAAGATAAACCAGGTTAAACTCGTCTTCCTCTCCTCGTCCTGTGAAGATAAACCAGGTTTAAACTCGTCTTCCTCTCTTCGTCCTGTGAAGATAAACCAGGTTAAACTCGTCTTCCTCTCTTCGTCCTGTGAAGATAAACCAGGTTAAACTCGTCTTCCTCTCTTCGTCCTGTGAAGATAAACCAGGTTAAACTCGTACTTCCTCTCCTCGTCCTGTGAAGATAAACCAGGTTAAACTCGTCTTCCTCTCTTCGTCCTGTGAAGATAAACCAGGTTAAACTCGTCTTCCTCTCCTCGTCCTGTGAAGATAAACCAGGTTAAACTCGTCTTCCTCTCTTCGTCCTGTGAAGATAAACCAGGTTAAACTCGTCTTCCTCTCCTCGTCCTGTGAAGATAAACCAGGTTAAACTCGTCTTCCTCTCTTCGTCCTGTGAAGATAAACCAGGTTAAACTCGTCTTCCTCTCCTCGTCCTGTGAAGATAAACCAGGTTAAACTCGTCTTCCTCTCTTCGTCCTGTGAAGATAAACCAGGTTAAACTCGTCTTCCTCTCTTCGTCCTGTGAAGATAAACCAGGTTAAACTCGTCTTCCTCTCCTCGTCCTGTGAAGATAAACCAGGTTAAACTCGTCTTCCTCTCTTCGTCCTGTGAAGATAAACCAGGTTAAACTCTTTGAAATTATTCAGAGAGATTTTTCATTTCACTAATAACCCAGAAACTCTGCCGCCTCCTGAATAATGAACCCATTCCTCAGGGTGGTGTTTACGGACGTCATCAAAACTACACTTCCCATGATCCTTAGGGTGGTGTTTATGGACCATCAAAACTACACTTCCCATGATCCCTAGGGTGGTGTTTACGGACCATCTAAACTACACTTCCCATGATCCCTAGGGTGGTGTTTACGGACCATCAAAACTACACTTCCCATGATCCTTAGGGTGGTGTTTACGGACCATCAAAACTACACTTCCCATGATCCTCAGGGTGGTGTTTACTGACGTCATCAAAACTACACTTCCCGTGATCCTTAGGGTGGTGTTTACGGACCATCAAAACTACACTTCCCATGATCCTCAGGGTGGTGTTTACGGACCATCAAAACTACACTTCCCATGATCCTCAGGGTGGTGTTTACGGACCATCAAAACTACACTTCCCATGATCCTCAGGGTGGTGTTTACGGACCATCAAAACTACACTTCCCATGATCCTCAGGGTGGTGTTAACAAACGTTATCAAAACTACACTTCCCATGATCCTTAGGGTGGTGTTTACAAACATCATGAAAACTACACTTCCCATGATCCTTAGGGTGGTGTTTACGGACGTCATCAAAACTACACTTCCCATGATCCTTAGGGTGGTGTTTACAAACATCATGAAAACTACACTTCCCATGATCCTTAGGGTGGTGTTTACGGACGTCATCAAAACTACACTTCCCATGATCCTTAGGGTGGTGTTTACGGACGTCATCAAAACTACACTTCCCATGATCCCACCTGCTGTATTTCAACAGTAGTGAGCAGGAGACCTTTCAGAATAAGAGTCTCAGACCTTTCAGAATAAGAGTCTCCGTTTGGACGCAGACGCTGGAGAAGAGAAGAGTTTATGTTTCCTGAGCCACAGACTTTCAGACATTTTGAACAGATTGGTGGAAACTTAGTTTGACACCAAGTAACAAATAAATTAGATCCAGGGAATATTTTGGGAATATTTTGGGAAGATCTAGGGACTTCCTGTCACTTCCTGTCTCCAGTGGATTAGTAATAACTGACTTATATTCAAATACACGGCTGTGTTTCTCAGCTCAGAGATGTGACATCCCGTAATGAGTGTGAGCAGTGTGTTAATAAGACCTGTGTGTGTGTGTGTGTGTGTGTGTGTGTGTGTGTGTGTGCGTGCGTAAGTGCGTGCGTGTGTGTGTGTGTGTGCGTGTGCGTGTGTGTGTGTGCGTGCGTGTGTGTGTGTTTAACAAAATGCACACACACACACACAGATATTTAGAGATGTGACTCAAAAACATCAGCAGGAGAGGACTCTTTAAAGTAGAGACACTACATACTGATATACACCTGAACATCAGCAGGAGAGGACTCTTTAAAGTGGAGACACTACATACTGATATACACCTGAACATCAGCAGGAGAGGACTCTTTAAAGTAGAGACACTACATACTGATATACACCTGAACATCAGCAGGAGAGGACTCTTTAAAGTAGAGACACTACATACTGATATACACCTGAACATCAGCAGGAGAGGACTCTTTAAAGTAGAGACACTACATACTGATATACACCTGAGCATCAGCAGGAGAGGACTCTTTAAAGTAGAGACACTACATACTGATATACACCTGAACATCAGCAGGAGAGGACTCTTTAAAGTAGAGACACTACATACTGATATACACCTGAACATCAGCAGGAGAGGACTCTTTAAAGTAGAGACACTACATACTGATATACACCTGAACATCAGCAGGAGAGGACTCTTTAAAGTAGAGACACTACATACTGATATACACCTGAACATCAGCAGGAGAGGACTCTTTAAAGTAGAGACACTACATACTGATATACACCTGAACATCAGCAGGAGAGGACTCTTTAAAGTAGAGACACTACATACTGATATACACCTGAGCATCAGCAGGAGAGGACTCTTTAAAGTAGAGACACTACATACTGATATACACCTGAACATCAGCAGGAGAGGACTCTTTAAAGTAGAGACACTACATACTGATATACACCTGAACATCAGCAGGAGAGGACTCTTTAAAGTAGAGACACTACATACTGATATACACCTGAACATCAGCAGGAGAGGACTCTTTAAAGTAGAGACACTACATACTGATATACACCTGAACATCAGCAGGAGAGGACTCTTTAAAGTAGAGACACTACATACTGATATACACCTGAACATCAGCAGGAGAGGACTCTTTAAAGTAGAGACACTACATACTGATATACACCTGAACATCAGCAGGAGAGGACTCTTTAAAGTAGAGACACTACATACTCTATGTATCTTCTCTGTTTCATCGTAACGGTTTTATTTCCTCTCATTAAAGTGTATTTGAAATGTTCTGTCAGTTGCTGCTGGTCTCAGTGATGACTCTCTGCTGCCCCCTGCTGCTCACCCTAACCCTCAACACTCAAATATCATCTGAAAATAACACCTCATTTTGTTTTATTACGCTTTTAGCTCACGTTCGCAACAACAAATTACTTTGATCTTTTTATTTTCTTAATGTTATTTTTTATTATTAAATTAGTGGGTTATTTTATTTTAATTCAGATAATTTTATCATGTTTTTCTTTTCTTTTACAATTTTCATATATATTTGTTTTACTTTCTTTTGTCTTTAAAAATAATTGCCACTTTTAATCAAAATGAACATTCAAATAAAAATAACGATGATTCAGAAAATTATTTCCATTTAAACCTCAAAGTATGCAAGTAATTAGAAACTATCATTTAAATCATCAGATGTTGATAAGAGTGATTCAGGTCGAGCTATATGGCACACAGTGAGGAGGTTACCTGGGATTTAACTCGTGATTGAACTCGTGATTAAATGAAGACGATCAGTCGTGTTTTTTGTGGCAAGTCAGCAATAAACTTTATTATGCCTGCACAATCTCGCCAGGTGGGGGTTATTAATCACAAATAACATATCAAACAGTTCATTTATTCTGATACAAAAATCACTATAAAATGTCACTCTGTAATATCCCGTCTCTCTGCAACATCCACGAAAAAAAAACGACCGCTTCACCGCACGACTTCCTCTGGCAAAAGTACAAAATCATCATCCGGCTCGGTGACCATTTTCTGTCAAAGAAAATCAGATGAGGGGGGGGGGGGGGGTCTGAGAATAAATAAAATCTGAAGTCACATCTGACCCTCCGACATCACTTCCTGTCACAACACACTGGGTTTAACACACACTCCTGACGGGAAGATACACACTCTCACAGCCACAGCTTATCCAGAAATACCCCGAGAAATCCTGAGAGTTTCATCCAATCAGAGACGATCGTTTGTCGCTTAAAGCTGAAACCGTCCGAGGTCAGTGGTCGAGTTCGAGATCAACTAAACACACATTTCAGCGTTTAGGCTAGTTCCTGAAGTCGGAAGATTATATAATATTGTGTAATTACGAGGTGTTTACTCGTTGCACCAAATACTAGAATATAAACATTAGTAGCTGGAGCAACAAAATACTAACAACGAGATGTTAACTGATGCCAACGAGGTGCTAACTGATGCCAACGATATGCTAACAGATGCTAACGAGATGCTGACTGATGCTAACGAGATGTTAACTCGTTGCACCAAATACTAGAATATAAACATTAGTAGCTGGAGCAACAAAATACTAACAACGAGATGTTAACTGATGCCAACGAGGTGCTAACTGATGCCAACGATATGCTAACAGATGCTAACGAGATGCTGACTGATGCTAACGAGATGTTAACTCGTTGCACCAAATACTAGAATATAAACATTAGTAGCTGGAGCAACAAAATACTAACGAGATGCTAACTGAGGCCAATGAAGTGCTAACTGATGCTAACGAGATGCTGACTGATGCTAACGAGATGTTAACTGATGCCAACAAGATGCTAACTGATGCTAACGAGATGTTAACTCATGAAGAAGAGGGAAGCAGAGAGAGTGTGAGAGCTGTGGTCTGAAACAGAAAGTGGACATTCTTGAGTCTTTGTGTCTTCAGAGCTTCAGGCTCAGGGCACGGTGACGTGGAAGGGGCTGCCGGGCGCGTGGTCGTCGCCCCACTTCAGGATCAGGATGTAGCTGCCCTGCTCCTTCACGGTGTACGTCACGTTGTACATCCTGTTGCCCATGTGTTTCACGTAAACCTCCTCGCAGGGCGTCTTCGGGCCGTGGACGCCCACCATCAGCATGTTGGTTCCTGACAGGAGAAGGAGGGGAGATTCAGGATGTAGAAATCTGCTGTAGACAATTTAAATCTGTGCTAAATATGGTTTTACTGAAATTGCATTATGGTGTCGTGAAATATCCCAATTAGGTGCAATATGTGAAAAATATGACAAACTAGTGGAGATAATAATAGTGTCAACCTGTCACTCATCGCCCCGTCTTCACAAGCTTCAAAAATGTATTTAATGTCTGAATATGTCAAATATTCTGGAGAGTTAGAAATGCCTTAATATTCCCACACTTGTGTTTTTTGTTACTACGGAGTTATTTGTGTTTATTATTGAGTGGTCGTTCCTCACCTGCGCTGGTGCAGTCGACCGTGAACGTGTTCTTCTGACCCACGAAGGCCTTGGAGAGTCCGGCGCCTCGAGAGATTACTTTACTGGCGTCTGAAGTAAACTTGGGTAACGAGGCGAAGGGCCCCCCCATCGAGGAGGTCTTCGAGACGGTTTCCACGAGGACGGACGACGTTTCGTGAAGACTGTGTCCGCCGGAGAGACGAGGACCTGAAGGGAGATGCAAATACACTTTTCAAACAACGATTACCAACCCATATTTCAATCTAACAATAAAGGCTGCAAGTAAAACGCATCCATTAACTTTAGATCTAGTTTTTACCGATCAATGCCCAAAATGTAAGATGTTTTCCCAATTTGCTGATGTTCTCAACTTATATGAAATGTCCATTTGACAGAGAGTACAAGGAAGATGTTTCTCGTGAAAACGAAGTCGCCATTTGGACAGTTTTTCCCTCCTTTCCGCCATGATGTTAGTTTGAAGTTATGACGAAGAGTTTTTATGGTGCGACTGTCAAAACAACGTCAGTAGTAGAAGTTATTGTATTTGAATGTGTTATTTTATACCTCGGGACTGTGGGAAACAGTATTTCGATCTTTCTGTGTGTACAAACATATTTGGAGATTGACAATAAAGTAGACTTTGAAAAACTAACCTCAACATCTCAACAGGAACTAGTTTCCCCTAACGCTAACTCCTGATTCCCATCCCTGCAATCAACGGAAGATCCAAGAACTCTCCAATGAGCCAAAGTTGAAGATTACAAGGATAACCCAACCCACCAGAGACTTTGGCCTTGAAGGGGCTGCCCACGATGTGCTGGGGTCCGCCGTATTTGATAGAGATGAGGTAGTTCCCAGGAGCCATGGGGGTGTAGGACACCTTGTACCCCTCAGTGCTCTCCAGGCAGTCCATCTTCACCTTCGACGGTCCATCGATGGTCACCGACAGCGCTCCGGCGCCGGCGTTAACCGTGTTCACCACGAACTCGGACGCCACGCCTGAACAAAGACACATCAGAAGATACGATTTTTGATGCAAAAGCTTCATTTTCATATTTCTTTGTTTATCACGCAGTGAGGAAACGTAAGATATGATAAGATAAGAAGATGTCTGCACAGCCCTCCACTTTCAAATATAATACCCTGTAGTTTGAAATATAATTCACTTTAGTAGCCATATACTCATACTCAGATAAGATCAGATCAGAAGTACTTTATTGATCCCATTGTACATTGGAGAAATTAAAAGACTAGAAACAAACAATCCTAAATGAAAAAATAGCATTAAAAAAAGTAGAAAATATACATGTTGAAAGACACATTTACAGTAAACAAAATATAAAGCAGGATATTATATATGCATTAAGTGTGTAAGGAATGGAATGTGAAATATTCAATTGAATATAAAATGTACAATGTGAGTTTAAGTCCAGTTATCAGAGTAGCAGAGAGTTCTCTTCCAGACAGAGCAGATGTATTACAGAGTTATGACAGAGGCAGAATGTTTTCTGTCCTTGTGACGGACTGTTAATATGCAGTGTTTTTACAAGGTGGTTTACTCGTTGTGTTTACCTGTGGTTCCTCCCTCCAGTCCCGGACCGAAGGCGGACACCATGCCGGGATCTCCGACCTGTCCTTGCTCTCCCACTCGGATCTTAAACGGACTGCCGGGAACGTGGCTGCCGTTGAAACGAACGTCGATAGAATGAACTCCGTTTTCCCTCGGGATGAACCGGATAGCGTGCTGGTCTGTGGAATAAGTCCATCAATAGTAAATCAGCCCACATTGGTTAAATGTTCGGGTTTTAAATAGTTTTGAAAGGTATTCTCTCCAATTCTTGAGATCTCTGTATGTCAAGGTTACATTGCAGGACATTTTGGGTTCTGTAGACATCCTCATTTCAGTTTTTAAAGCCGTAAAGAAGGCTTGAATCATAAAAATCAAAAGCTAAATAGAGTTGTGTATTATCTGCAAATCCCTGATCGTCTCGATTTAATTACAGGAATTTCTGGGTCCTGTAGATGTCCACATTTCAGGTTTTTTAAGTCATGAAGATATCAGGAATCATACAAATCTCAAGCTCAGTAGAGTTGGGTGACATCTGCATAGAAATGTACATAATTATTTTGTTCATGATTTCATGACAGGTAGAAATAACTCATATTAAACTTAAACAACGAGTGGGACCAGGCTTGTGCCTTGAGGATCGCCATATTTTAAGAAAACTTTGACATAGAAAAGAAATACAAAAACAGATAAGAGCCTTGTGGAACTCCACGGGAAACATTATTATTAATCTTTGCCTAACCCATTTTTTGGCTTCCATGTTTGTACATAAAATCCTTCCACAGGACAGATGCAACTCTAGTTGATGACAGAGTGTGTGTGGTACCGTTGTCCAGCTCCGTGATGAAGCACTCCTCGATGGCTCCGGACGGCGTGTGGATCTTAGCGTCGATCAGGCCTCTCACTCCGTTCAGTTGCACAGCGAAGGACGCCTCCTGACCCACCTTCAGACCCATCTCCTGGGAATAAACACAACAATTAATACATTGTTCAACTTAAATTACTGAAGCTGGTTGTTTTATTTGAAGTAAAGGTTTCCTATCATGCTAAATGCACATTTTGATGTCTTCTCTACATCACCATGTGTCCCCGGTGTGTCCCCGGTGTGTCCCCGGTGTGTCAGGAGACTCTCAAACTGATGTCTCTTCTACATCACCATGTGTCCCCGGTGTGTCCCGGTGTCGTCCCGGTGTGTCAGGAGACTCTCAAACTGATGTCTCTTCTACATCACCATGTGTCCCCGGTGTCCCCCCCCCGGTGTGTCCCCCGTGTGTCCCCCGTGTGTCCCCCGTGTGTCAGGAGACTCTCAAAGTGTCAGAAACAAACCCCTCTCTCTTCTCCTCCGTACCCACATCTCTAAAAACGGGGAACAACGGAGCTGATCCAGATTTTCTGCGTCATGACCACATCACTAAAATGTTTTAATCTACAGACCCAGAGTCATCTCTTTAGTAACAGCTGGAATAGAGGCGGATGAGGCTAGAATGACCTCTTTGGTATTTTGAGAGACATGTTTTTATAAAATAGTATAATAGGAGACCTTTAATGGAGGTAACTTGTTCCCACCTGCAGGCTGGTGATGGAGAGGCGGCGAGCGTCGTCGGACAGCGTGGCGATCGGGACGATGAACGGAGAGTCGGGGATGTGTTCATCGTTAAACTTAATGGAGACCTCATAGTCACCTGCAGAGAGAAGGTAAACATCAGCAGGATAATCTCCACAATTTTCTTAAAAAGCTAACGTTTGTTTTGGAGTCTCACCAGGTTCCTGAACCACGTACGCCACGCCACAGGATCCGTCCTTCCTGTCCTCGAAGGTGATCTCTGCTTTGCTCGGTCCCTCCACTGCGATGGACAGACCTCCAGCTCCGGCCTCTCGGGTCCAGATACTGAACTCAGCTGCACAAAGACAACATATCTTAAGTCATCTGATTATCTTTACTGTCAAACTGTGAAAGACATATAACGTAATACCCATGAAGTGCAATAACGATGCCTGTAGATACAAAACTGTGTGCAATAAAGACGAATAAAGTAATTCTGATTCTGCATTTTCACGCCTGGGCAATGCATTATATTTCTGCTGTTGTAGTAATGCACATTTCCCCATTGCGGGACGAATAAAGTAATTCAGATTCGGATCTGAAAATAAAGAGAATGCATCAAAAACCTGAAAGAAAACGAGTCACATTTGGACCAAAATAAAGCCTTCTTCCTCAGAATCAGAATAAATAAAGTACTTCTTATCTTAAAGGTGGGGTAGGTAAGTTTGAGAAACCGGCTCGAGACACACTTTTTGTTATATTCCATGGAATGCTCTGAACATCCCGATAGCAATGAATATCTGAAGTGCTTTGACAAAACATCCATAAAAAAATGTCATCTGTGGAAGCTGCTGTAAACCAATCCGTTTAGCCGATTGCCGTCCTGTCTGTCAGCCTTCCATCTCGTGCACGCACAAATGTATCTCGTGCCCTCATTGGGCGTGCCGTCATTGGGCGTGCCCTCATTGGGCGTGCCGTCATTGGGCGTGCCGTCATTGGGCGTGCATTGCAGCAGTACTTCAATGACTCGCCAGCAACAGGCGGCCACTTTCACCAGTCTGCTGACGCCATGTGTGCGTTCATGTGTGTTGGAGGAGGTGCTCTGTAAGGAAGTCTGAAGGAAGGGGCGGATTCTTTTCGGCTGTGTCCTTTCAAATTTTAGTGCACTCGAGCCGGTTTCTGAAACTTACCTACCCCACCTTTAATGAGCATATGGCTAACTAAAATTAATTATATTTCAAACTACAGTGTATTATAAACTAAACTAAAGTATATCTGATCTCACCTGGGGTCCCGGCGATGCCCCGCTCCAGCCCGGTGCCCCCCGCCCGGACCTTGTGCGCCCCCCCCTCCCCCAGTGGCCCCACAGTGAACTGGAAGGGGCTCCCGGGGACGTGCTGGTTCCGGTACTTCACGTTCACGGTGTGCGCGCCCATCTCCTGCGGGATGAAGCGCACGCTGTAGGCGCTGTCTTCCCCCCGGATGATCTCCGCGTCCTCCGTCTTTCCTCCGGGACTCGTCACCTGAGCCGTCATCTCCTGGTTGCTCGCCTCACCTGTAGAGGGTAAAGAGAATCATGCATCAGGTGGGGTGAGGTCTAAAGACACTGTTAGGGTTATCAGAACATGCACCAAGAGGCCAAAAACATGGCATCCAAATATCATGCAAATTAGTATTTCATTTAGTTTAACTGGCAATCATTCCTTATTGCATGGAATTGATCAATATTAGCATCATTTTGTCACTGGACTTATATATATACTTTTGGTCAATGTTTACAGGGTTCGCAAACTTACAAAAAACATCATCCAACGTGAGAAAATACAAAGAACAGATATTGGTGACCTCTTCTCGTTTTGTCCAAAGCACAAATACATGCACTGTGGTATTAGAATAAGTGACCAATAATGTTGAGTAATGAATTTGACTTCACATTTTCTTACAGAATGCATAAAGTTTTTCAAAAATAAAAGCTTTTTAAGGGTGAAAAAAACCTCACAATCAGATTAAAACACAGTTATATTAAGTACATGCATCAACACAGACTTACACTCTCTTAAAGTAAAACAATTATTCATGTCTGCAAAACTGAAAACCTGTTTCAGGTATCCATGAGTTAGAAACACACACACACGGGTCCCCACACGGTGCCATACACGGGTCGGCACACACACAGGTCCCCACACAGTGCCATACACGGGTCGGCACACACACAGGTCCCCACACAGTGCCATACACGGGTCGGCACACACACAGGTCCCCACACAGTGCCATACACGGGTCGGCACACACACAGGTCCCCACACAGTGCCATACACGGGTCGGCACACACACAGGTCCCCACACAGTGCCATACACGGGTCGGCACACACACAGGTCCCCACACAGTGCCATACACGGGTCGGCACACACACAGGTCCCCACACAGTGCCATACACGGGTCGGCACACACACAGTTCCCCACACAGTGCCAAACATGGGTCTTGCACACACACACACACACACACCGTCCTGCAGCTGTGCCTGGCGGGTGCTGCTGCTGTTGTTGAACCCGCTCAGACTCTCCCTCCCCAGGAAGTCTCCGAACACGGAGTCCCGGTACGGATCCTCCACCTGCCGGCTCTCCTCCACCCTCACCTCCCGCTTCGTCTCCCCCGCCCTCGTCTCTCTGATCTCCGTCCTCTCCATGCGGGTGTAGGTGTGGCTGCTCCTCGTGAAGGTGTGCGTGAGACGCTCCTGAGCCGACACCATGTGGAACCAGTTCCCTAAAGACCAGCGAGGGGAGGAAGAGGGAGGAGGGAAGGGGAAACAGTGAAGGATCGTTCTTGGAGAGGTCCCAGTTCTCCTCCTGGGCCCTGCCGTGGTTCCCCTGAGCAAGACACCGGACACCCCCCCCCCCCTTGTAAACCCAGACGTTTACTGCTGTATTAAAGTTTTAACAGTCTTTAAAAGATATTCTCCAATGCTTAGTATCTCTGTATGTGCAGGGTTACTTGAGTTTGTAAACCCGTAGAGCCGTAAAGATCGACAGATAAAGAGAGTTGAGTGTCATTTGCAAAAGGATGGAATTGGCCAGGTTTTTCAAATGTCCAGGATTCTTAAAAATAAAAAGTGTGAGCATTTTTAAAGCTTAATAGAGTTGGGGCATCATCTGTATTCAAATGAACATTATTATTCTGTTTGTGCTTCATAACATGTAGAAGTAAATCATATAAAACAAGAAGGTAGTGGGCCCAGGCTTGAGCCTTGTGGAACTCCATATTTACCACAATTTAAAACCAGTTCCCTAAAAACCAGCGAGGGGAGGAAGAGGAGGAAGAGGAGGAAGGGAAACACACTGTGGAATGATCTGGCCTCCACACTGTCTGCTTTCAAATCGCTTCTTTAAACCCAGCTCTTCTCCTCAGCGTTTTCACATCTTGCAGATTGTTGCTTTTATTGCTTTTAAAGTGTCTATTGTCACTTGTTTTATGGTGTGTGAGCTGAGCTGGGGGTTTTGTTTATTTGACTGTACAGCACTTTGGTCTGGAGGTTTTAAAGTGTTGTATTGTATAAACAGTGAAGGAGGTGAAGAGGAGGAAGAGGAGGAGAAAGAGAAAGAGGAAGATCTCACCTGGTATCTTCAGGTTCAGATCGCAGGTGCTTCCCACGGTGGCGATGCTCGGCGCCTGACGCCTCCTCGTGATGCTCTCCTTCATCCGGCCCTCGCCGAACACCTTCACTGTGAACGGACTTCCTGTTGGGACACACTCGATGTTAACTCTGGTTCATCTTGCAGCCACACACAGACTTACACAGAAGATACCCAAAAGGCAAGAAACAAACAGCTAATTCTAAACATATAAATACAAACGTGAAAGGCCTTCATGTGTTTATGCAGCACACAACGTAAACAAATCTTTCCGTAAAAAAGATGGGGTAATGTTTGTAAACCAATAACTTTTAAGTAATAAAACTAATTACCAGAGGTGGGACCAAGTCATTGTTTTGCAAGTCCGAGTCAAGTCTCAAGTCTTTGCGCTCAAGTCCAAGTCAAGTCTCAAGTCAGGATGGGCAAGTTCAAGTTCAAGTCAAGTCCAAGTCCTAAACTTTGACAAAACGAGTATTCAACAAGTCATTATGTGTTTTTCACCAAATGTAATGACATCGATCAACAGAATAATACTTAATAATCAAACTGCTCTTTATTAGTCACATTAATAATTTAATAATCCATTTTCTCTCTGCTGGTAAAGTAACGTGTGTTTTTCTATTTAAGAGGGATCAGTAAGGTAAGGCTACTGTGACGGTTTGATTCAGAAGGAGTTTAATGGATAAGATCCCTGATGTTGAGGAAACCAGAATGTTTATTTCCACTGTGTACAACATGTTGTAAGGGACCCAGGGTAGGGTTAGGACTAGGGTTAGGGTAAGGGGTAGGGTTAGGGGTAGGGTTAGGGGTAGGGGTAGGGGTAGGGTTAGGGGTAGGGTTAGGGGTAGGGTTAGGGGTAGGGTTAGGGGTAGGGTTAGGGGTAGGGTTAGGGTTAGGGATAGGGTTAGGGTTAGGGTTAGGGGTAGGGTTAGGGTTAGGGGTAGGGGTAGGGTTAGGGTTAGGGGTAGGGGTAGGGTTAGGGTTAGGGTTAGGGGTAGGGTTAGGGGTTAGGGTTAGGGTTAGGGTAATGTTGTGAATTGAGTGGCCCATGGTGGTGGTGGGGTTATGGTATAGGCAGGCGTTTGTTATGGACGACGAACACAGGCCACTCGATTCACAACATTACCCTAACTCTAACCCTAACCCTACCCCTACCCCTCACACCAGATACTGACTGGTTTTCGGACCCCCCCCAGACCCCCCCAATAAAGCAAAACTGCACGTTTCAGAGTGGCCTTTTATTGTGGCCAGCCTAAGGCACACCTACAAATGATGAATTACAGCAAACATGTGCAATATATCCATTATTACAGCTCCGTGGCAGTAAGGCGATATGGTCCGTTGTTATTGTGCATCCATGGGTAAAGAGAAACTCATGTAGTGCTGAACACGTAACATGAACGTGCCGGGCGGCGCGGTCCCGTGGGTTAGATCCGCGTTCATAATGCAGAGGGAAATAACTCTCAGAATAACGTTATTAGCACATTATTACAACTTGAGGACTGAATGTTTTTAATAAGGGCTATACAAGTGTTCATACTGGGTTGTTTATTTAGTTTAAAAACAATTATCCAACGAGTTACAGACGTCTCTTTCCCAATGTAAGTCAATGGGAAAAAGTGTTTCCGGGCCCAGCAACCTAAAGGAAGTGTAGTACCGCCGTTTGGCCACAATGAATATTCTCATCAGACTCCGGCGCACTTCCTGGGGGCTTGGTTCCTACCTGGCACGTGCTGGTCGGCGAACTTGATGTTGATGATGTAGTTCCCGGGCTCGGTGGGACAGTAGGTGACTTTACACGTCCCGTCCTCCACGTCCTCACAGTTAATGTCCACTTTACTGGGACCCTCGATGGAGAGGCCCAGACCCCCATAACCTGGGAGAAAGAGAGGATATCAATTGGGGAAATATTTTCCTAGGCCAATAACTTTGACCCAGTTGATCCGTCTGCCCTCGCCCTTGAGCTGCTCTCAGTGTCTCTCTGCTCCTGCCTGATGGCGTCAGCTGATAGAGGTGATAGTTCTTTATCTTGTTATGCAGCATGTTGATTATTCTCTCACAGCTGAATACATGGGTCTGGGAGATCTTCAGAAACACAGCACATGTGTTGTGAATTCTCTGGCCGTTAACTCTAATTAAACCCTCAGTGTTTCCATCAGAGTTCCTGCTCTCCCTGAGTCTCTCTGAGTCTCCATTGATCCAGAAGTTTCCATCACAGTACCTGCGATCCTGGTGTCCACGATGAACTCGGCCATCTCGAAGGTGTGACCCTCCATCAGCCCCTCCCCGAACACTTTCACTTTGCTGGCGTCTCCGATCTCCGACTGTCCGACCATGATCTTGAAGGGACTGTTGGTCACATGCTTCCCACTCTTCTTCACGCTCACCACGTGCTCGCCCACTTCCTTCGGCGTGAACGAGATCCCTGCGGAGGTGGATGGATCGATAAAGAAAACAACGTTAGTGTTGGTGACTCCCCCGTTACTTTGGTGTTCCCAGTCTGTTTTAACTGCTCTTAAAAAAACATGAATCATTACCAAATGTGTATAAAGCTGCGAACAGTGTCTCAGACTACTGGCTTTCATGAAACACTGCAGTGAATATACAAAGAAGACACACTCAAGATGCATTCAAGAGTAAAACTTCATCGGATGAACATAATCTAGAGTTACCCATTCATTTCCTATGGCAGTCATTTCCGACTTGGAACACGAGTGGCCCATGGTGGTGGTGGGGTTATGGTATGGGCAGGCGTATGTTATGGACGACGAACACAGGCCACTCGATTCACAACATTACCCTACCCCTACCCCTACCCCTACCCCTCACACCAGATACTGCCTGGTTTTCGGACCCCCCCAGACCCCCCCAATAAAGCAAAACTGCACGTTTCAGAGTGGCCTTTTATTGTGGCCAGCCTAAGGCACACCTGTGCAATAATCATGCTGTCTAATCAGCATCTTGATATGCCACACCTGTGAGGTGGGATGGATTATCTCGGCAAAGGAGAAGTGCTCACTATCACACATTCTTTCAGATTTGTGAACAATATTTGAGAGAAATGGTTATTTTGTGTTTTAGATCTTTGAGTTCATCTCATGAGAAATGGGAGCAAAAACAAAAGTGTTGCGTTTATATTGTTGTTCAGTGTAGATAGCATTCATTGCGCAACAACGTTAGCTTAATGTGCTGAAAACTAGGTAAGTGTAGAGTTTACTGCAATTTATAAAGTGTGTACGCTTTGTTTAACCTGCACCCATTAGGCCCTTTGTGCTGTGTTCATTAGATCATTGCCACTTGTATACCCGTCAATTTGAGTTTGTCAATAAAACAACTTTCATCCAAGTACTTCTGGTTTTGTGTTGCTTCCTTTTCCCCAAGGAGCTAGGATGTAGCATGTAGCCCCAACCGTCTCTCAGTTTGAACGTGACGCTGTAGATCAAATCTACATTATGTGATCATGTGTTGTAAGCCATGCTCGTGAGTTTCATCCTTTAGTTTATTTAAAGAGACCTTTGAATGAGCACACTAGAATAGGGTCTTGTAACATGTGGCTGTAAAGGTCCAAAGGTATAGTGCTGTGAAACTCAAAAGAAGTCATTCTTTATCAAATCAATCAAGTTTTATTTATAAAGGATGTTTGGTGGATGTAATAAAAACAGCCTACAGTAGAGACACTTTACAGCAAATACAACAACACAGACCCTCTGTCCTTAGACCCTCTGTCCTCAGACCCTCTGTCCTCAGACCCTCTATCCTTAGACCCTCTATCCTTAGACCCTCTGTCCTTAGACCCTCTGTCCTCAGACCCTCTATCCTCAGACCCTCTCCTCAGACCCTCTGTCCTCAGACCCTCTATCCTTAGACCCTCTGTCCTTAGACCCTCTGTCCTTAGACCCTCTGTCCTTAGACCCTCTGTCCTCAGACCCTCTGTCCTTAGACCCTCTGTCCTCAGACCCTCTGTCCTTAGACCCTCTGTCCTCAGACCCTCTATCCTTAGACCCTCTGTCCTCAGACCCTCTGTCCTTAGACCCTCTGTCCTCAGACCCTCTGTCCTTAGACCCTCTGTCCTCAGACCCTCTATCCTTAGACCCTCTATCCTCAGACCCTCTGTCCTTAGACCCTCTGTCCTTAGACCCTCACATCGTACAAGGAAACACTTCCAGAGAAACCCCACAGTTTAAAGGGAACATGGGAGAAACCTCAGGGAGAGCAACAGAGGAGGGATCCCTCTCCCAGGACGGACAGACGTGCAATAGATGCCGTGTGTAAATCCAAGAGATAATACATTTCACAGCTTATAGACCGAATGTTAGGAAATGAATTTTAGACTTTCGACAGACTCTTATACACTTGGCGGACTTGACGCAAGTATTCTGGCTCTTATGCTGTTGAACAACAAGATAATAAGTGTGTCTGTGTTTCTATTTAGTTATATCTTGTCACGTCTTGAGTGTCTAAGGTTGAGGATCCACTGACCGATGTGTCTGTTGGGAAGCCTCTTCAGGACGCACGGCTCTTCGTGTCCGGACGGCGCAGTGATACTCGCCGTCAGACTGCTGAGGTCGGTCTCCGTGATCTTCAGAGAAACGTCTGACGCCGTTCCCACGTTCAGCTGAGACATCCTCATGGAGTCGTCGCCTGGAGAGAACACAAAACAGGAAACACATTTAAAACCTTGCATGGAGAATGTGCAGTTAGATAAATCAGTGTGTTTCCGTACCGGTGATCTTGGCGGTGAAGGGGCTGCCGGGGATGTGTTTGTCGTCAAACTTCACGATGATGTTGTAGTCTCCGGGCACGGTGGGGAGGTAGGACACGGTGCAGGTGCCGTCCTTATTGTCCTTACAGCTGATCTCTGCTTTGGACGGACCCTCCACCGCCAGAGACAGACCTCCTGCGGGGACACGCACCAGGGTGAGGGCTCTATCTGCACATAATACTCTATACAGTGGCGTAACTAGGTTGTGATTGGCCCCGGTGCAAATATTGTTTTGGGCCCCCCCCATCGACCCAAACATAAGCGCACGCTGATGCGCTCATACACGCACGGACATACACAACCACTCTGAAGCGCCACATGAACAGCCTGCCATGGCCTCAGACCACCACAGCCTGACGACGGCACAGAGAGCTAAGAAGAGGATTACACCTGTGTCCTTGATGCTTGTCTCTGGGGGATGGGCCGGTAGGCCTACATGGACCGGCTGCTATAATATAGCTTTTGATCTTGGCGTTGGGGGTCTCCATAGCGCCATAGAGTCCCCTATCGGTTGGGGCCCTTGGGGGAACTGCTGGACCACCGCCGGGCACAGCCAGATCCAGACACAGCCACGGCCACGGATACAGCTTCACTAGTGGAGCTAGATGGCAATGATGGCGGTGAGGCAGGTGAGCTATCGTTAGCCTCCGGCTGCCGCTGCACGTCAACATTGCTAACGTTAGCGCGATGACGATGTATGACAAAAAAAACGGTCTAATTTGGTCAGCTTAGCCTTTACGTCTCCTTGTTCTCTCTGTCCTTTCTCTTTTGAGCGCTCCTTTGGTTTGCTGTACATTATAAATGCAAGCTATTACATTTTTTATAATGCTACTTGCTGCTGCAGCTACAGTACAGGTTGATTAAACGGTTCGCTCGTCACGCAAGGTATCACATGACATGAAAGGGAGCAAGGTCATTGGACAGACACATTACGAATTAATTTAGGTTGCTTGGTTACTTTGAAGACTGCGTGAACCGGTCAATGCCATTTTTTTTTACGGCTGCACCGTCGATAGTTACGTCACTGACTCTATATATAGTCATATTTAAGAGTCCGGTGTTCCTACCTTCTCCGGCGTCTTTAGTAACGATGGTGAAAGTCGCCGCTCTGCTCACAGTGCCGTGAGTCAGCCCGGGGCCGAACGCCGTCACATGACCGCTGTTTATGGCGTCCACGTAGAACTGGAGAGGACTTCCTGAAACAGAAGACAAACACAGAAGAGCTTTTAATATTATAAACTGAGAGAGAGAGCCAGGGGTTTCCAAATATGTCCGTTTCTTCGTCATATTTGTCAAGCTGTTTGCAGAAGATACGTTATTATACTTTGATTCAACTTAATTATGATAGACGACATTTAGCGCCTTAATAATGTATATTTCTCTGATTGTTAGGCTGTTGGCAGATGATACTCTACTATTCATTCACAACACAGACTTTAACTTACTGCGGCCCTACTGTTGTAACTTCTTTCATTTAAGGCAGTGAAATAATTGGTTTATTTGATTCTTGACAAAAGTTAAGGGTGAAATGTTTAAAAGGAAATGCTTTTATTTTGAAGGGCAAGTATGTGTCCTGCTCTTTTCTTTCCTGTTATGTTTTGAAATGAATACGAGTATGTCGAGTGCATTTTCCCCGTCTTCTACCGTTCTTGTTGGAAACTGTTATATTAATATGAAGCAAAAAACATTCAGTTTGGACTAGACTCGCTTTGTTCTTCGAAGCTTCTGTTATTCAACACCTACTAAGTAAATACGTAATGTGGTGACCTGGGATGTGGTTTCCATCGTATTTGATGTCCATCTCGTGCAGACCCCTCTCTGTCGGGGAGTATTTCACCGTCACCGTGCCGTCCTTGTTGTCGGTGATGTGAGGACAGGCGGTGCGACCGGAGGGCATCCGCACCTCTCCTGCAGGAACACACACACACACACACACACACACACACACACACACACACACACACACACACACACACACACACACACACACACACACACACACACACACACATATATAATCCTCAGAGATAGTTCTGAGATTCAGAATCAGGTTTATCACCAGGTAGGTTAACACATATGAAGAATTTGACTTGCTGTCATGGTTAGGGATGTCCCGATCACCTTTTTTTGCTCCCGATTCCGATCATTTGATTTTGACAATCTGCCGATACCGATTTTTATGCAATGCATTAAGAGAAAAAAAAGGTAACAGATAACGGCTGGTCATCCAACGCGATGAATTCAGCTCTTGGCTGTTGTGTGTTTGGCCTTTTCACTGTTCTGGGGCAGTTTCTCTTTCCTTTTAAAAGTCTCTGAAAGTGTCGATTGTTTCAGTGCCGTTACCTGAGTGGCCGCTGTGTACTCGTCGTGTTGTTGTTTGTGTTTGTTTCTCAGGTGGCGTGTTAGATTGGTCGTGTTGAACGTAGCTCTGTTCTTTCCACCACGCGGAACCTCCGCCTTGCAAACATTGCATCTGGCTGTTACACTGCCTTCGCTTTCAATTTCATAATACTTCCAAACTCCTGACATGTTCTCTGTCCCGAGTCCCGAGTCACCAGCTGAACGTAGCCTCTCGTTAGCTTACTGCTACTATTAGACACTGCGCCCACTCTGTTGCTTTGAGAGAAATAAGCAGGTCTGAAAACAAGCCCAACAGAAGCAACACATACATGATGTTGTGTCATTTCAAACCAAAACTAAGGCCTCAGGATGATTTAAGACGTGAACATGGTCATTTTTGTTTTGTAACATTAAATATATATATTAAAAAAAAATATATTTTATAAAAGAAAAAGAAAAAAAATCCTGATCCCCGATTTTTTTCTCCCGATTCCGATCTTTTGAAAATCACGTGATCGGATCGGGACATCTCTAGTCATGGTGCATACATACGAGGGAGTGCGGTCATCTTTCCACCAGAAGGTTGTGGGTTCGATTCCAGCCCATGCTGTCAACATGTCGATGTATCCTTGGGCAAGATACTTAACCCTGAGTTGCTCCCGATGGCCAACGGTGTGTGAATGTCAGGTCCTAGAGTAACATGCACTGCTCTGTGTGAATGTTAGGTCCTAGAGTAACATGCACTGCTCTGTGTGAATGTCAGGTCCTAGAGTAACATGCACTGCTCTGTGTGAATGTCAGGTCCTAGAGTAACATGCACTGCTCTGTGTGAATGTCAGGTCCTAGAGTAACATGCACTGCTCTGTGTGAATGTCAGGTCCTAGAGTCAGGTCCTAGAGTCAGGTGCACTACTCTGTGTGAATGTCAGGTCCTAGAGTCAGGTGCACTGCTCTGTGTGAATGTCAGGTCCTAGAGTCAGGTCCTAGAGTCAGGTGCACTGCTCTGTGTGAATGTCAGGTCCTAGAGTCAGGTCCTAGAGTCAGGTGCAATGCTCTGTGTGAATGTCAGGTCCTAGAGTCAGGTCCTAGAGTCAGGTGCACTGCTCTGTGTGAATGGGTGAACGACATGTCGTCTGTAAAGCGCTTTGAGGGGTCGTAAAGACTGGATAAAGCGCTATATAAGTACAGTCCATTTACTGGAGATGTTGTTAAAGAATTCTGGGAAATTTACAAAAGATGTATTTGGAGGATGGGATTCGAACCCTTCTGAGAAACTGCAGCCTTAAAACTCCTTAGACCACATGGCCATGCTACTAATTATTAAACAATGAACAAACATGTAGATGTATCCCAAACACACCGTCCTGCAGCATCAATAATGCACACAATGTTATATCTCCTCAAATCTGGTAATGTTTTAAGTTCAGTCTTGTACCCTGTTTTATTTTGTAGTAACCTTTCCTTCTTGTTGCAGATTACCTCACTTCCTCCCCTTGTGTGTTTTCCCTCCACTGTGAGTGTCGACTCCGCCCTAATTGTCTGCACCTGTTCCCCCTTAGCCTGCCTATATATAGATTCTGTCTCCCTCGTCTTGTTGCCAGTTCGGTTTCGTCCCATGTGCCTGACCGCCAGCGTGAAGTCCATGTTATCTGCTCAGAGCTAAGAACCGAGGTTTTGGAATTTACTTGATCTTTTTGACTTTTGATACTATGTTAACCTTTTCCTTAGTGATGGCGAGATGAAGCCTTCTGAAGCTTTGAAGCTTTCCAGCCAATTGGTTCGCAAAAGGGTCCATCTCATGAGGCTTCATCTCATGAGGCTTCATCTCATGAGGCTTCATCATGGGCTTCATCTCATGAGGCTTCATCATGGGCTTCATCTCATGAGGCTTCATCTCATGAGGCTTCATCTCATGAGGCTTCATCATGGGCTTCATCTCATGAGGCTTCATCTCATGAGGGTTCATCTCATGAGGCTTCATCTCATGAGGCTTCATCATGGGCTTCATTTGAACACAAACCCCCTGCTGGTCAAAGTGTGTACAACAGGCAGATTGGACATACAGTGTGCTCTCTCTCATCCCGAGTCCCCAATGAGTAAAGCCTTAGAATAACTCTAAACAACGAACAAATCATATTTTCATGTCAACAATATTGTTTTTATTCCAGTTGAATGATTGTGATTGAAAAGCCGAAGGAGGCTGGTAAACTTTGCAAAGAGGGATTTGTATTCCTTCATAAACGTAACCATGTTGTAGCCGGAGAAAGGCTAAACCAAAGAATACATTTATTAACTACATTATCTCATTTAGCTGTAGCTTTTATAAACAACAACAAATACGTATTGACCAGTTGTTGAACCAGAGACCCTGCGGTCGTGACTCAACTGCTTTCCAGCTGAGCCGCAGCCCACACACTGAATCTCCCTAAAAACACTGCAGCATATTTATTCCTGTATTTATTCATTTATTTATTCATGTATTTATTCCTACATTTATTTATGCTTGTATCTATTTATACTTATGACATGTTCCGACCTCTATATGAGTGAGGGTCTGAGCTCTCTTAATACCATCGTGTCACCGGGCCCGGGTACAGGAGGGGTAATATGGTTCTTCTTATTATACATCCATGGGTATTATGAGCGTTGTGGTTCAACGGTTCAACCGATCGGAATCGCTTCCTGAAGCAGTCACGTGGTGTCGACAGGCAGCGAGGCTTCGTTTGTCATCGATGACGTCACTGGCCCAAAACGATACGAGCCTCGATACAAGCTTCACAAAAAGCTTCGGGGATTACTCGACACACGCTCCGAAGCCTCGGCGCAACACGTAACATCACTACTTTTCCTCGTAAGAGTGTTTTTTGTTATGGAAACCTGAACCTCTACGGAGAGCTCACAGTGTCACTATGTTTTCAGTTTGTACTTTGTCGAGTCGTGCTTTTGGGTTCATACTGGTTTGCCTCGCCGTGACACACAATGCACACAACATCTTGTTTTTCATTACTACACATATTTATACCGATTTTACTTCAACCATATTCAATAGAAATACTGCTATATTTTACTATATTTTTTAATGTTATTATAGTTTTCTTAAATAATAGTTAACTAACTGTTTTACTTTTATGTCTGTACACCAAGTCAAATTCCTCGTATGGGTTGAACCTGTTTCTGACGCACCACATGTGGATTCCTCCGCTGCAGGAAATAGTCCCTCACAAATGCACTACTTCCCCCAAATGTATTTAAAATACAACTACAGTGACTTAAGCACTGAGCCTTCTTTGGCTGAACGTATTCTAACCCCAGACTGATCCTTAAACACTGAGCCTTCTTTGGCTGAACGTATTCTAACCCAGACTGATCCTTAAACACTGAGCCTTCTTTGGCTGAACGTATTCTAACCCCAGACTGATCCTTAAACACTGAGCCTTCTTTGGCTGAACGTATTCTAACCCCAGACTGATCCTTAAACATCCACATGCTTCCAACTCCATACAAAGAGTCCACATGCATGTAATATATGAATCAGTGAGCATCTCTTACCGGTGATCTCTTCTTTCTGAACCGTGAAGGGGATGACGAGGCTGAAGGGGCGGAGCATCGGATCCATCGAGGCGGGGGGGGTCGGGTCATCGGTGGCCTGGAACACAGAGGGGGGGTTAGTGTGGTCTAGAGGAGGAGGAGGAGGAGGAGGAGGAGGAGGAGGAGGAGGCACAGCAGGAAGCAGAGAGAGCATCAGAGGCCGGCGGCACCAGTACGTTTATACCTTTCTAACTGGGTCATAACGGAAACAACGTTTAAGCTGAGCTGTAACATAAATATTGTAAACTTAAAGAAAATTAAAGAAAATAAAGCCATGCTGACCCCCCCCCACCCCCTCAGCAGCAGTCACGCGTCATGCAGCCATACTGACCCCCCCCCCCCCCTCAGCAGCAGCAGTCACGCGTCATGCAGCCATGCTGACCCCCCCCCCCCCCCTCAGCAGCAGTCACGCGTCATGCAGCCATACTGACCCCCCCCCCCCCTCAGCAGCAGCAGTCACGCGTCATGCAGACATGCTGACCCCCCCCCTCAGCAGCAGTCATGCGTCATGCAGCCATGCTGACCCCGATCTGTAACTGGATCGGAGTCTGGGTCGTTATTGATCTGCAGCCGGTGGAGAGGACAGTGTGAAGCAGAGGAGCAGATATATGAATATAAAGGAATATAAATTATTATAAATAAATATATGACGGTAACAGGTATACCCAGGGGGGGCTGAACTGCAGCGAATCACAGGGCTCCTCTATTAGGGGGGCGGGGCCACACGCCTGACAGGAAACAAGGTACAGGCTTTAAAACACAAACAAAACACACAAAATACAAAAATAAAACACACACACCTCCATGCACAAACGCTGTTAGTGTTGAAATCAGACTTTCCGTGTGTTAGGGCTCAGATTATTAGAATAACAATGTGTGTGGACACAGGTACTGTCTGCGTTTTATTACTAAACTTTTACGACTTTATTCACAAACGTCTGGCTTTATCTTATTCTCAAAGTAGCGACTCTCTGTGACTCACCACCACGTGGAAGGGGCTGTTCGGGATGTTCTCGCCTCCGAACCGGATGGTGATCACGTACTTCCCGGGCTCCGGCGCTGTGTAGTAGATATCGAACGTCCCATCTGCGTTTTCCACGACGTCCACGTCCAGCTCGGCGCCGTCGGGGGTCGACACCTTACACGTGACTTTACCTTTCCCAGCATGCTTAGCATCCACGGTGATGACGGTCTCCTCCCCGATCTGGATGGTGGGGCCCATACCTGATCCTGACAACAGACCACCAATCAGAACAGAGCCTGATCCTGACAACAGACCACCAATCAGAACAGAGCCTGGTCCTGACAACAGACCACCAATCAGAACAGAGCCTGATCCTGTAAACAGACCACCAATCAGAACAGAGCCTGGTCCTGACAACAGACCACCAATCAGAACAGAGCCTGGTCCTGACAACAGACCACCAATCAGAACAGAGCCTGGTCCTGACAACAGACCACCAATCAGAACAGAGCCTGATCCTGACAACAGACCACCAATCAGAACAGAGCCTGGTCCTGACAACAGACCACCAATCAGAACAGAGCCTGGTCCTGACAACAGACCACCAATCAGAACAGAGCCTGGTTCTCTCTTACTACTCTACAAGAAAAACATCAGAAACTCAAATACAAAACAGAAAATAGAATACACTTTAAATAAAAAATTAATAAACCAAATCAAAACTTTTAAATGTAATAACTTCATTACTCATGATAGTATTAATAATTCATTCATTTGAATGCTGTTCTATTTTAAGATGTTTAAATTCCAGTATTGTTTATTTCTACTCTTCTCAAAGATACGACTTCATTCTCAAAGTTACGACTTCATTCTCAAAGTACGACTTCATTCTCAAAGTTACGACTTCATTCTCAAAGTTACGACTTCATTCTCAAAGTTACGACTTCATTCTCAAAGTTACGCCTTCATTCTCAAAGTACGACTTCATTCTCAAAGTTACGACTTCATTCTCAAAGTTACGACTTCATTCTCAAAGTTACGCCTTTATTCTCAAAGTACGACTTCATTCTCAAAGTTACGACTTCATTCTCAAAGTTACGACTTCATTCTCAAAGTTACGACTTCATTCTCAAAGTACGACTTCATTCTCAAAGTTACGACTTCATTCTCAAAGTTACGACTTCATTCTCAAAGTTACGACTTCATTCTCAAAGTTACGCCTTTATTCTCAAAGTACGACTTCATTCTCAAAGTTACTACTTCATTCTCAAAGTACGACTTCATTCTCAAAGTTACGACTTCATTCTCAAAGTTACTACTTCATTCTCAAAGTTACGACTTCATTCTCAAAGTTACGACTTCATTCTCAAAGTTACGCCTTCATTCTCAAAGTACGACTTCATTCTCAAAGTTACGCCTTTATTCTCAAAGTACGACTTCATTCTCAAAGTTACGACTTTATTCTCAAAGTTACTACTTCATTCTCAAAGTACGACTTCATTCTCAAAGTTACGACTTCATTCTCAAAGTTACGCCTTCATTCTCAAAGTACGACTTCATTCTCAAAGTTACTACTTCATTCTCAAAGTACGACTTCATTCTCAAAGTTACGACTTCATTCTCAAAGTTACGACTTCATTCTCAAAGTTACGCCTTTATTCTCAAAGTACGACTTCATTCTCAAAGTTACGACTTCATTCTCAAAGTTACGACTTCATTCTCAAAGTTACGACTTCATTCTCAAAGTACGACTTCATTCTCAAAGTTACGACTTCATTCTCAAAGTTACGACTTCATTCTCAAAGTTACGACTTCATTCTCAAAGTTACGCCTTTATTCTCAAAGTACGACTTCATTCTCAAAGTTACTACTTCATTCTCAAAGTACGACTTCATTCTCAAAGTTACGACTTCATTCTCAAAGTTACTACTTCATTCTCAAAGTTACGACTTCATTCTCAAAGTTACGACTTCATTCTCAAAGTTACGCCTTCATTCTCAAAGTACGACTTCATTCTCAAAGTTACGCCTTTATTCTCAAAGTACGACTTCATTCTCAAAGTTACGACTTTATTCTCAAAGTTACTACTTCATTCTCAAAGTACGACTTCATTCTCAAAGTTACGACTTCATTCTCAAAGTTACGCCTTCATTCTCAAAGTACGACTTCATTCTCAAAGTTACTACTTCATTCTCAAAGTACGACTTCATTCTCAAAATTACGACTTCATTCTCAAAGTTACGACTTCATTCTCAAAGTTACGCCTTTATTCTCAAAGTACGACTTCATTCTCAAAGTTACGACTATATTCTCAAAGTTACGACTTCATTCTCAAAGTTACGACTTCATTCTCAAAGTTACGACTTCATTCTCAAAGTCACGACTTCATTCTCAAAGTTACGCCTTTATTCTCAAAATTACGACTTCATTCTCAAAGTTACGACTTCATTCTCAAAGTACGACTTCATTCTCAAAGTTACGACTTCATTCTCAAAGTTACGACTTCATTCTCAAAGTTACGACTTTATTCTCAAAGTACGACTTCATTCTCAAAGTTACGACTTCATTCTCAAAGTTACGACTTCATTCTCAAAGTTACGACTTCATTCTCAAAGTTACGACTTCATTCTCAAAGTTACGCCTTTATTCTCAAAGTACGACTTCATTCTCAAAGTTACGACTTCATTCTCAAAGTTACGACTTCATTCTCAAAGTTACGACTTCATTCTCAAAGTTACGACTTCATTCTCAAAGTTACGCCTTCATTCTCAAAGTACGACTTCATTCTCAAAGTTACGACTTCATTCTCAAAGTTACGCCTTCATTCTCAAAGTACGACTTCATTCTCAAAGTTACGCCTTTATTCTCAAAGTACGACTTCATACTCAAAGTTACGACTTTATTCTCAAAGTTACTACTTCATTCTCAAAGTACGACTTCATTCTCAAAGTTACTACTTCATTCTCAAAGTACGACTTCATTCTCAAAATTACGACTTCATTCTCAAAGTTACGACTTCATTCTCAAAGTTACGCCTTCATTCTCAAAGTTACGACTTCATTCTCAAAGTTATGACTTCATTCTCAAAGTTACGCCTTTATTCTCAAAGTTACGACTTCATTCTCAAAGTTACGACTTCAATCTCAAATTTACGACTTCATTCTCAAAGTTACGACTTCATTCTCAAAGTTACGCCTTTATTCTCAAAGTACGACTTCATTCTCAAAGTTACGACTATATTCTCAAAGTTACGACTTCATTCTCAAAGTTACGACTTCATTCTCAAAGTTACGACTTCATTCTCAAAGTTACGCCTTCATTCTCAAAGTACGACTTCATTCTCAAAGTTACGCCTTTATTCTCAAAGTACGACTTCATTCTCAAAGTTACGACTTTATTCTCAAAGTTACTACTTCATTCTCAAAGTACGACTTCATTCTCAAAGTTACGACTTCATTCTCAAAGTTACGCCTTCATTCTCAAAGTACGACTTCATTCTCAAAGTTACTACTTCATTCTCAAAGTACGACTTCATTCTCAAAATTACGACTTCATTCTCAAAGTTACGACTTCATTCTCAAAGTTACGCCTTTATTCTCAAAGTACGACTTCATTCTCAAAGTTACGACTATATTCTCAAAGTTACGACTTCATTCTCAAAGTTACGACTTCATTCTCAAAGTTACGACTTCATTCTCAAAGTCACGACTTCATTCTCAAAGTTACGCCTTTATTCTCAAAATTACGACTTCATTCTCAAAGTTACGACTTCATTCTCAAAGTACGACTTCATTCTCAAAGTTACGACTTCATTCTCAAAGTTACGACTTCATTCTCAAAGTTACGACTTTATTCTCAAAGTACGACTTCATTCTCAAAGTTACGACTTCATTCTCAAAGTTACGACTTCATTCTCAAAGTTACGACTTCATTCTCAAAGTTACGACTTCATTCTCAAAGTTACGCCTTTATTCTCAAAGTACGACTTCATTCTCAAAGTTACGACTTCATTCTCAAAGTTACGACTTCATTCTCAAAGTTACGACTTCATTCTCAAAGTTACGACTTCATTCTCAAAGTTACGCCTTCATTCTCAAAGTACGACTTCATTCTCAAAGTTACGCCTTTATTCTCAAAGTACGACTTCATTCTCAAAGTTACGCCTTTATTCTCAAAGTACGACTTCATTCTCAAAGTTACGCCTTTATTCTCAAAGTACGACTTCATTCTCAAAGTTACGACTTCATTCTCAAAGTACGACTTCATACTCAAAGTTACGACTTTATTCTCAAAGTTACTACTTCATTCTCAAAGTACGACTTCATTCTCAAAGTTACTACTTCATTCTCAAAGTACGACTTCATTCTCAAAATTACGACTTCATTCTCAAAGTTACGACTTCATTCTCAAAGTTACGCCTTTATTCTCAAAGTTACGACTTCATTCTCAAAGTTACGACTTCAATCTCAAATTTACGACTTCATTCTCAAAGTTACGACTTCATTCTCAAAGTTACGCCTTTATTCTCAAAGTACGACTTCATTCTCAAAGTTACGACTATATTCTCAAAGTTACGACTTCATTCTCAAAGTTACGACTTCATTCTCAAAGTTACGCCTTTATTCTCAAAGTTACGACTTCATTCTCAAAGTTACGACTTCAATCTCAAATTTACGACTTCATTCTCAAAGTTACGACTTCATTCTCAAAGTTACGCCTTTATTCTCAAAGTACGACTTCATTCTCAAAGTTACGACTATATTCTCAAAGTTACGACTTCATTCTCAAAGTTACGACTTCATTCTCAAAGTACGACTTCATTCTCAAAGTTACGACTTCATTCTCAAAGTTACGCCTTTATTCTCAAAGTACGACTTCATTCTCAAAGTTACGCCTTTATTCTCAAAGTTACGACTTCATTCTCAAAGTTACGCCTTTATTCTCAAAGTACGACTTCATTCTCAAAGTTACGACTTCATTCTCAAAGTTACGACTTCATTCTCAAAGTTACGACTTCATTCTCAAAGTACGACTTCATTCTCAAAGTTACGACTTCATTCTCAAAGTATGACTTCATTCTCAAAGTTACGCCTTTATTCTCAAAGTTACGACTTCATTCTCAAAGTTACGCCTTTATTCTCAAAGTACGACTTCATTCTCAAAGTTACTACTTCATTCTCAAAGTTACGACTTCATTCTCAAAGTTACGACTTCATTCTCAAAGTTACGACTTCATTCTCAAAGTACGACTTCATTCTCAAAGTTACGACTTCATTCTCAAAGTATGACTTCATTCTCAAAGTTACGCCTTTATTCTCAAAGTTACGACTTCATTCTCAAAGTTACGCCTTTATTCTCAAAGTACGACTTCATTCTCAAAGTTACTACTTCATTCTCAAAGTATGACTTCATTCTCAAAGTTACGCCTTTATTCTCAAAGTTACGACTTCATTCTCAAAGTTACGCCTTTATTCTCAAAGTACGACTTCATTCTCAAAGTTACGACTTCATTCTCAAAGTATGACTTCATTCTCAAAGTTACGCCTTTATTCTCAAAGTTACGACTTCATTCTCAAAGTTACGCCTTTATTCTCAAAGTACGACTTCATTCTCAAAATTACGACTTCATTCTCAAAGTTACGACTTCATTCTCAAAGTTACGACTTCATTCTCAAAGTTACGCCTTTATTCTCAAAGTTACGACTTCATTCTCAAAGTTACGACTTCATTCTCAAAGTTACGACTTCATTCTCAAAGTTACGACTTCATTCTCAAAGTCACGACTTCATTCTCAAAGTCACGCCTTTATTCTCAAAATTACGACTTCATTCTCAAAGTTACGACTTCATTCTCAAAGTTACGACTTCATTCTCAAAGTTACGACTTCATTCTCAAAGTACGACTTCATTCTCAAAGTTACGACTTCATTCTCAAAGTTACGACTTCATTCTCAAAGTTACGACTTCATTCTCAAAGTACGACTTTATTCTCAAAGTTACGACTTCATTCTCAAAGTTACGACTTCATTCTCAAAGTTACGACTTCATTCTCAAAGTTACGACTTCATTCTCAAAGTTACGACTTCATTCTCAAAGTTACGACTTCATTCTCAAAGTTACGACTTCATTCTCAAAGTACGACTTCATTCTCAAAGTTACGCCTTTATTCTCAAAGTTACGACTTCATTCTCAAAGTTACGACTTCATTCTCAAAGTTACGACTTCATTCTCAAAGTTACGCCTTTATTCTCAAAGTTACGACTTCATTCTCAAAGTTACGACTTCATTCTCAAAGTTACGACTTCATTCTCAAAGTACGACTTCATTCTCAAAGTTACGCCTTTATTCTCAAAGTTACGACTTCATTCTCAAAGTTACGACTTCATTCTCAAAGTTACGACTTCATTCTCAAAGTTACGACTTCATTCTCAAAGTCACGACTTCATTCTCAAAGTCACGCCTTTATTCTCAAAATTACGACTTCATTCTCAAAGTTACGACTTCATTCTCAAAGTTACGACTTCATTCTCAAAGTTACGACTTCATTCTCAAAGTTACGACTTCATTCTCAAAGTACGACTTCATTCTCAAAGTTACGACTTCATTCTCAAAGTTACGACTTCATTCTCAAAGTACGACTTTATTCTCAAAGTTACGACTTCATTCTCAAAGTTACGACTTCATTCTCAAAGTTACGACTTCATTCTCAAAGTTACGACTTCATTCTCAAAGTACGACTTCATTCTCAAAGTTACGCCTTTATTCTCAAAGTTACGACTTCATTCTCAAAGTTACGACTTCATTCTCAAAGTTACGACTTCATTCTCAAATTCTCAAAGTTACGACTTTACTTCCTGACCACTGACTAACCCTAATCCTAACCTCTAACTTCTGGTCAGCCCAAGTAAAACATCAGAAAGTGTAAATAGTACAAACTCACCCAGTCCGTGTCCTCCAATGGAAACTGCAGAAAAACAACAAGAGGGTCAGAGAGGCTAAAACAGGAGATTCAATCTGATTGGCTGTGAGAGCTGTGATCTGATTGGATGTCAGTGAGCGGTGGGCGTGTCCTGACCTGTGACCAGGCACTTGGAGGCGTCTCCGGTCGGCAGAGCGAGGATTCGGTACGGAGAATACGGGATCTCATCTCCGCCGTACTTGATGGTGATCGTGTAGCGGCCCGCCATGTCGGGGACGTAGGAAACCGTATACGTTCCATCACGGTTATCTCGAATATTCGCCTTCTTCGGTTTCCCCTCTGGATCCTGAGACAGGAGGACAGGAAGTGAGATGGAGGACTGGGATGTTTCCAAACATCTGGAACAAACTACCGGAAACCTGCAGGTCCGCTCAAACTCTTACTCTCTTTTTTTATTTATTCATTTTTTTACACTTTATTTTCCTTTTTCTTAAACGACAAATAGTGTCAAAAACTAAAAAACAGGTTTTCTACGGAATAAGGGGGTGAGAGGAGGTGAGGGGGGTGAGAGGAGGTGAGGGGGGTGAGAGGAGGTGAGGGGGTGAGAGGAGGTGAGGGGGTGAGGGGGGGAGGGGAGGTGAGGGGGGTGAGAGGAGGTGAGGGGGTGAGAGGAGGTGAGGGGGTGAGAGGGGGTGAGGGGGTGAGAGGAGATGAGGGGGTGAGGGGGTGAGAGGAGGTGAGGGGGTGAGAGGGGGAGGGGAGGTGAGGGGGGTGAGGGGGGTGAGAGGAGGTGAGGGGGGTGAGGGGGGTGAGAGGAGGTGAGGGGGTGAGGGGGTGTGAGGAGGTGAGGGGGTGAGAGGAGGTGAGGGGGTGAGGGGGTGAGAGGGGAGGAGGTGAGGAGGTGAGGGGGTGAGAGGAGGTGAGGGGGTGAGAGGAGGTGAGGAGGTGAGGAGGTGAGGGGGTGAGAGGAGGTGAGGAGGTGAGGAGGTGTGGGGGTGAGAGGAGGTGAGGAGGTGAGGAGGTGAGGGGGTGAGGGGGTGAGAGGGGAGGAGGTGAGGAGGTGAGGGGGTGAGAGGAGGTGAGGGGGTGAGAGGAGGTGAGGAGGTGAGGAGGTGAGGGGGTGCAGGCCTCTCCTATGAATACTGAAGGGGATGGTTCTCTTTGTAATAGGATTCTCCCTAACCCTCCTGCCCCAGTCCTCCACTAACCCTGACGCCTCCCGGCTGCAGCCCCCCGGACCCTAAAGCAGGACCCGGCATCACGAGGACACAACAACAGGTTCTCCATTATTACACATTCAACCCAGAAATGTTGAGATTTTTCCACTCGTCATAAATCAAACATTTGCATCATAAGCGAATGATGCAAATGTCACTTCCTTTGTAGAAAGCAGATTTGGGTCGATCCACATCTTTGCATCCCTTTATATGGACCCTTACTCACCTTGGCTGCGAGGTGAACTCATGGTGACAATTTGCACAGATATGAGCTTTCAACACATTAACCCTACTGAGGGCAGGACTAGCCTCTAAGCAGACGAGACGTTATGCAGCAACTACTGAGAAGCATTCTTTACCAAATCCTGCAATTAATTAACATTTCATATTTTAGTTGGTTCCTCCCATGTGGGAAATTAATTATGACCTGAGTCTTGAGATGGTCTAATGGTACTCTACAGGTGTTACCTTAACCCTAAAGGTACTCTACAGGTGTTACCTTAACCCTAAAGGTACTCTACAGGTGTTACCTTAACCCTAAAGGTACTCGATAGGTGTTACCTTAACCCTAAAGGTACTCTACAGGTGTAACCTTAACCCTAAAGGTACTCTACAGGTGTAACCTTAACCCTAAAGGTACTCTACAGGTGTTACCTTAACCCTAAAGGTACTCTACAGGTGTAACCTTAACCCTAAAGGTACTCGACAGGTGTTACCTTAACCCTAAAGGTACTCTACAGGTGTAACCTTAACCCTAAAGGTACTCTACAGGTGTTACCTTAACCCTAAAGGTACTCTACAGGTGTTACCTTAACCCTAAAGGTACTCTACGGGTGTTACCTTAACCCTAAAGGTACTCTACGGGTGTAACCTTAACCCAAAAGGTACTCTACAGGTGTTACCTTAACCCTAAAGGTACTCTACAGGTGTAACCTTAACCCTAAAGG